>KE156992.1:24786-52546 GCA_000411055.1 Leavenworthia alabamica
ATAAACAGTGTAGGCTTCTATATGTATGCAATGATATACGTAATAAATAAAAATAATATAATTATGCAATTATATACGTAATTAAATATATATAATTTACGGTATGGTATTGAATTATTTGATTGATATTTTTTATTTTTTATTTTCTTGGATTTATCTTTTATATATTTATTTATCAACAGAACGATTTTGGTTAGGGATTCTTGTCATGAGGTTGGTTACGTTAATTAATTTCTTACGAAAATTACATTAAATCATTTAAAGTAATAACGGCGAAGGCTTTAGCGGAAATCGATCGCTATTGCAATAATGGTAGTGATGTATGACGACACTTTCATGGGCCATGGCCCATGTGACAATACTGCACTAAATCAAGACCGTTGGATTAGATCTTTCCTCGTCGTTAGTTCGTTTGAAGGGTGATACTGACACGCATGTAATATTCTGATGTGCATAAGATTTGTCCGAATATTATGATTTGAGATTAGTAGTGTAATTAAAGTAAGAACATTTAAATCAAACACTAATTATATTAGCATGTTTTTAGGTGAGGCTACAACCGTCTTAATATAAATTATCGTGGGAAACATTTGACTTAAAGAAATGAATTAATGAGCTGTGATTTCATCAAATCCATAGATTCCTTCGTTGTGATCTACAATGCACGTGGGATCTGAGTGTGAACAAATGGACCGCTGACATTTATTTAATTCCAATGTGTTGCATTAATCGTACGTTATTATGTTTAACAATGAGAAAATTGTCTAGCAATCTTATTTTACTGATTTTTGTTTTATTAACGGGAATATAACACTAATAGATTTCTCAATGGCCTGACAAAAATAGACCTAAACAATCCCATAATGCCCTCGTGTAAAGGGCCTATTTCAACAGCTAATACTACTAGTCATGGGCATAGAAACCAAATCGAATATATTGAACCGATTTGAATTTAAAAAATAAAAACCGAATCGAACCAATCTGCTTATATAATTTTAAACGGTGATTTTTTAAATTTTTGATAAACCAAATTCTGAACCGAACCGAATAAACCGATAATTTTTAGTGTTTTTTTTTACTTTTTTCTGTTTTTACTTTATTTTAATATTTTATATGTTTTATTTATTATTTAAATCAAATCAAACCAAAATAATTAAAATAAATAAATAAAATTTAAATAAATTGTTATTTTTATTTTGAACTGAACTAAAACTGAAATATAATAACCGATCGNATTTTTTAAATTTTTGATAAACCAAATTCTGAACCGAACCGAATAAACCGATAATTTTTAGTGTTTTTTTTTACTTTTTTCTGTTTTTACTTTATTTTAATATTTTATATGTTTTATTTATTATTTAAATCAAATCAAACCAAAATAATTAAAATAAATAAATAAAATTTAAATAAATTGTTATTTTTATTTTGAACTGAACTAAAACTGAAATATAATAACCGATCGAGATGTTTCAATATCCAAAACCAAACCGATCGAACATGTTTTAATACACAAATTAAAACGATTAACACTAATAAAAACCAAACCAAACCGATGTATTTATCCGATCATAAAAGATGAGTTTTATGATTTAAAAAAAAATTGAATAACGAACCGAACGGATGTTGTTTATTCATCTTAAACAGTGAGTTTTATAAAGTTTTAAAAAATCGACTATCGATTGCTACGAATCGAAACGAACCGACGATTCTAAACGACCAGTTAGTACCAATTTAACTTCCAACTTACAGAACTTTTTAAATTACATTAATTTTTACATATATTTCAAGAACTTTGTTAATGCTAAATTAAATGCCACATTTTCTTGATATATCATAAATCACATGATGTTTTTTTGCTGAATCAAATTCTATTTATGCAATATTTTTAATCTAATATATTCAACACTTATAATGGAAAACAGAAGCACCATTATAATTTAAATCGATTTTTATCATTTATATAGCCTCAACAATAGTATAATTTATTTAATATTTCTTTAGTCCAAACATAGATTATATCTGGGCCCAGGAAAGTAGGTTTTCACTTTAGGCCTAGAAAGATTACTATTAAGGTTTTATCTGCAAACTTGGGTGATGGGCCTATCTTTATAAGAATATATTTTCCAAACGCCATCGTTCTATGGAAGATGACGTTAAAGAACAGTCTGCGATTCGTCGACGTTTGTTCCACGTGGCTAATATCTATTGGTTATATTCGTCAGATAATAAATCTGATTGGTTAAGCATTGTAGTGTAGACGTAAACCGGTGGTGGGATTCAAAAATCGTTTTGGTTTTTTTTCAAAAGAGAGATTGACGTTCCTCAAAATCATAAATCGGTGAAGGAGATCTTCGTTCTTGTTAACAGTCGAAAACAAATCTTAGGTTGGATTAACCCTAAGAGTTGAACTCGTTGATTGATAGATCCGATTCTCACCTTATTTCCGTTTCCATGGCGATTCGGTGGTCGGAGCTGTTCTTCGTATTGTTCGCATTTTCTTACGTCATATGCGTCTTTTCCGGGTAAGCAAATCGTCCTAGATGCATTAGTCCGTAGAATAGAGTGTGAATGCCTAACAAAATCAATGGCGTGATTCAGGAAGAGTTACTACGATGTGTTGCAAGTGCCGAAAGGTGCATCTGACGAACAAATCAAGAGAGCTTACAGGAAACTCGCTTTGAAGTATCATCCTGATAAGAATCAAGGAAATGAGGAAGCGACTCGCAAATTCGCTGAGATCAACAACGGTAGTTTCATGTTTGAACTTCTTCTCAATTCTTATCCTGCACTCTTTGATAATCTCGTTTTCGTTTTGGGAAACAATTGACGTATTGTGTTGACGTAACAGCTTATGAAGTGTTATCGGATGAGGAGAAGAGAGAGATATATAACAAGTATGGTGAAGATGGACTTAAACAGTTTGCTGCAAATGGAGGACGTGGAGGAGGAGGAGGGGGCATGAATATGCAGGACATTTTTAGCTCGTAAGCTTCTTTCTTTATTATCCCAGTTACAAGTTATGGATGTTTATTGGCATTTTGTTTAGGGTCATTAGACTTTTATCTTTCTATCTTTTCAATTAGCTGATTTTGGGTTCTTGCAGACATTTTTCTGTCATCTTTTATCCTTTCTAACCCATCTTAATCTAGAATTAGTGTGATTTTTCTGTATGGATAGTGTTTAGGGACTTCACTTCAGCGTGAATAGTTCCTAAATTTGGATCATGTTGTGTTTAAAAGGTGAAGATTCTTAATGTGCCTTATGTAGTTTTTTTGGTGGAGGTTCGATGGAGGAAGAAGAGAAGGTTGTAAAGGGTGATGACGTGATTGTGGAACTTGAGGCGACTCTAGAAGATTTATACATGGGAGGCTCTATGAAGGTATGTTTTGGTCAGAGTAGATGGTTTTGGCATAAATGCAAATGAAATGACTTGCCTTAAGTTCTCAGTGAGGATGCTCCATTTTAAACTATCAGGTATGGAGGGAGAAGAATGTGATAAAGCCAGCTCCTGGAAAGAGAAATTGTAATTGCAGGAACGAGGTCTACCACAGACAAATTGGTCCTGGAATGTTCCAACAAATGACAGAACAGGTAAGGCACAGATCTAAGTTTTTTATGATCGTCTTGTTCTATCTAATATCTATTTAACGACTATTCCTATTGTTCCCCCAGGTCTGTGATAAATGTCCTAATGTCAAGTTCGAACGGGAAGGATACTTTGTGACAGTGGATATCGAGAAAGGAATGAAAGATGGAGAAGTAATTATTGAAACAATTCTGCCCTTATTGTAGCATCTTAGTATCTCTTTACTCATGTAAGTTATTTATGAGCTTATAATACCAATAACGTTTCAGGAACTGTCTTTCTATGAAGATGGTGAACCCATTCTCGACGGTGAACCTGGTGATCTTAAGGTTAGCCTCTTCCCTAAGTTTCACTAAAATTCAAGATCAAAGAGAATATAACAATTGTTGTACATTTGCCAGTTCCGGATCAGAACTGCAGCACACAACCGTTTCCGAAGAGATGGCAATGATCTACACATGACAGTTAACATAACACTGGTAAATAAATTTCCAAAAACTCGTGTATCTTTATACGATCATAGACAAACAGTTTCTGGTCTTACCATATTTCCTTTCTTCAGGTAGAGGCGCTAGTTGGTTTTGAGAAATCATTCAAACACTTGGATGATCATGATGTCGACATCAGTTCAAAGGTAACATTCTTTACACAGAAAAGAAAAAAGTCGACACAATGACAAATAAAATGATGATATAATAGGGAATAACAAAGCCCAAGGAAGTGAAGAAGTTCAAAGGAGAAGGGATGCCACTTCATTACAGCACAAAGAAAGGAAACCTCTTTGTTACTTATGAGGTTTTGTTTCCTTCTTCTCTCACTGAAGATCAGAAGATTAAGATTAAACAAGTCCTCGCTTAGGACTCATCTCTCGTTCTCTCACGAAGACAACATGTGATGGTCCTAATGTAACATAACTAGGTTTTCATTTAAGCTTTGACATATTATGTGAGTTCTATCTATTGCCAGCACTCTTTTATGCTCTAGTTGTAATTGAATTAATCAGGAATATATTCTGGTTATAGAAAAGTGTAAATAACTTACCCTCATTCAACACAAGTGTTATATATTATTATTAAGAAATACAAACATCATAATAAACTTATAAACTAAAGATTCATCTTCCCAGCTAGATACCAAGAATGCATAGCAAGGCTCCCAAATGACAAAATGTTAGCTAGAGATGATAAACCGTGAATCATTCCAAACTTCTTGTTCATGGCAGCTAGTTTTGGGATAGTCTTAGCTTTTTCTCTGTTCTTGGACCACCCAACTTCATCTCCAATGTTGTTTTCCCTCTCTACTTTATGCCTTTGCTTCATCATCTACAAACCAAAACCATAGGGAATTTTGTATGCAATTGAATAAATCATACAATCAAAAAGTGGACTGAAGATGGTGGTTTGTGAACCACTTACATCGATGGTCATAGGAGTAAACACCAACAAATTGGTGAGATTGAAAGCAAAAGCAGATAGGAGAAACCCTAGCTGATATTTCTCAACACCAGATGATGTCTTCCATGGATGCAAATAACCAAAAGCAGATAATGAAATTGCGCAGCAAGAACCAACTAAAGTGAAATAAGCTGGAAACATCTTGCTTTGAAGATTACCAAACTGATGCCTCGGCAAATTCCTAAATCAATCGAAAATTGATGATCGCAAGTGTTTAATTTGATTTAAAATGAGTTGAGAGACGAGAATTCGTACTTGAACATGATGATTCCTCCGATGAAGGTAGCCCAGAGAGCAGCTCCCCAAGCTGTAGCGAAGCTGAGTAAATGAGCTAGCTTCAGGAATATCAAAAGCTTCGCCGAATTTTCACCATTCGATAGCGATCCGAATGTCTCCGGGGAGAATATAACTCCAACGGCTAAAAACGCCACAGCTACTAAGAATCTGGATAGCCAACCCATCACCGATGATGTTTTCCGATCACTCTTTTCTTGTTCGCTGAGACCTGAAGACGCAGACGCGACACGTTTTGTTCACGTTCAATTGTTTCTGAGTAGGTAGTAGAATAGTAGCCATCTGCGTTGACTTAAATACCCTAGCTTTTACAGCTAAACTGTTGAAGCGATTGAGGGTATTTATGTCAACTACTTCTTCTATTTCTTTCTACCAAACCAACGTGCCACACGTCGCATAGATTCACTTTCTTAAATTTGTAATTTGTGGGCCATAGTATTCTAAAGGCCCATAATGTAACAAACTCATTTTATTTCGGTCCATTACATTTTTCCAGACCAAAATTTGTGGGCCATATTATTCTAAAGGCCCATAATATAACAAACTCATATTATTTCGGTACATCTATATGTCAAATTGATTGGGCCTCTCTGTGTAGAACATTGTGATTGTTAGATTTCAAACTGGATTAACATGGGCTTTTCTACATACATTATTAAAATAAAGTCTTCCATCTTTGACCTTTTACATTTTGTTTAAATTTCAACCACACTTCGACAATATTACTATTTTAACCCTTGTTATATAATATTATTACATACAAAGATTGATTCAACTGTTACATCAAATGCTTTGCGAGTTATGAGCTTAATTATTTTGAGCTTGCTTCTTGACGATAATGACTGGACACTTAACTCGTTTGGCGCAATACTCGCTCACACTCCCTAGCAAAGCCCTATTAATGAAACATAACACAAACCATTATCAATAACTCAAAATATTTGATGAGTTGAAAAAGGAAGCCATAATTACCTTTTGAAGAAGCCATAGTCATGTGTACCAATGACTAACATATCAGCTTTAAGTTTATGAACTGCGTTACATATAACCTCCTTCGCATCTCCCCTTCCAACTCGTCTCTCTATATTAATCTTCACATATGCATTAAATCATTAATATATTAATTTTAATATAATTCAAAAAAATGATTGAATATTAAAATAAGCTTACATCGGACTCAAAATCTTGGTAAACGGTTCGAGATCGAGCCATGACTGATTCAACGAGCTCGTGTTCATATTTCCTTAAGGCTGCAACCGGATCTCCGGTCACTATAAACCCTAAAAATCAACCAAACAAATCCTATAAGAGTTGTTAATTAATATTTAATCAAAAGATATTAAAATGACGAGACTAACCTGCGGCATCAATGGAAGAGTAAACGGGAAGAGGAGGCTTCACGTAAAGGAGGATGAGGGTATTATTGGAACCATATGGAAAAAGATTGTCAAGACTCCATGAGAGAGCTTCCATGCTCTCTTCGCTTTCGTCTACTGCTACTACTATCTTTCTTTCCTTCGTTTCCTCCATTTAAAAAATGTAATATCTTTGCTTTCAATTATTAGAGAAGATAAGGTTTGATGAAAGAGAAGAGATTGATATTATGTTTCTATTTATACAAGTAGATAGACAAAACACAATTGAGTTTCGGTTTTGGAGTTCAGTGTTTTAATTAGGTAAGGCTTGCGCAGACCTATTTCTCATGACTACTTTACAGTTGAAAAATCTTTATAACTTTGTACGTTGATCATAAAGTTATTGTAGATTGAGTGATCATGATTTTCATCTATAAACGTAAACAAAAGATAACGTAAATGTAATGATTGAAGCAAAATAATATCTCAAAATAATTGGTCCCCTCAAAACTTGAGAAAATATCGTTACCCTAAATCGAAGATAAGATGCAATGCATATTTAGATAGATAACTTCCACGGTTCCAGCTAATAAATTGACAACTCTCACGATCTTTAATCATCTATGCTTTTAAAGGTACATATGGGCCAAAGCGTTATATGGTAATATGAACATGTACGTAATTTAATGGGCCTTTAATAGGCCACAAGGATTTACATTTGTAGCTTCTAAATGGCTAACCGCGTCAAGTCAATTAAGCCTGTTAAAAGGCCCACTAGCTGACTTCTAAAAACGCTTTTAAAAGTCGCAAGGCCTGTTAAAGACATTGTAGGCATATTCGTGGAATATTCCATCCGTGAAAAGACGGAGAAAGAACATGCTTGTCTTCGCCAGCTCATTATCTTCTTCTCCTTTAAAAGGATAGGTTGGGCTAACCTTATCGTCTTCTTTCGTTTGGCCTTTGAGCTAAAGCTTTTTTGCGTTTATCAGATCCTCGATCAGCTAAGTATTGAGTTCCAATATTTTTCAGCTTTTCATATTTCTCTTCTTCTTCATTTGATTCGTTTCCTTCTGTTTTGTCCTCAGATCTAGATCTAGGATTTTGTTTTCTCGTCGGGAATTAGGCTGAGGTTTGTTTGATCGATCTAGGGTTTAGGTTTGGGAATTAGAAAAAGTAGGAATGTTTGTAGATTTTCTATGAGTTACTCAATCCTGTTTCGTCGAACTCGTATTCTACACTCCTTCTCCGTCGTATATCTCTACCAATTATACGTTTTCTCATGAAGTAATACTTCTCGACCTGATCTGTTCTCATTCCATCTAACCCCAATTATTTTATAGATTAGAAATCGGAATTTGTAAGAAATCTAGAAGAAGAAGTATTATTATTAGTTCTATTTGTTTTTCTTGGTGAGAAAAAAGTCAAGGAAATGGGGTCGTTGCAAAGGCAATCAAGTCCTGAATCCGATAATGATCCGAGATACGCCAATGTCACGGATGAGAGGAAGAGAAAGAGGATGATCTCTAACAGAGAATCAGCTCGGAGATCAAGGTTGAGGAAACAGAAGCAACTTGGTGATTTAATCAATGAAGTTAATCTTCTCAAGAACGATAACGCTAAAATCACTGAGCAGGTTGATGAAGCTACAAAGAAATTCATTGAAATGGAGTCTAAGAACAATGTTTTGAGAGCACAAGCTTTGGAGTTAACTGATAGGTTGAGATCATTGAACTCTATGCTTGAGATGGTTGAAGAGATTAGTGGTCAAGCTTTGGATATTCCTGAGATTCCTGAATCTATGCAGAACCCATGGCAGATTCCTTGTCCATTGCACCCAATCAGGGCTTCTGCTGATATGTTCGAATGCTGAAATTACTTAGGATTCTTGTCTGAAGGATCCGGTCTTGGTTGTTTAGTTTCCGCAATTTCAATTTGTTCGGTTTTGTCTGGTTTTGTAGCCGTAGTACTCTCTTGTCTTGTGTCGTCTACAAAAGATCGGATTGTGTCATGTAATGTTTTTCCTCAACTTCTAGTTCTATGAATCCATGCGCATTGACATTTGTTTCTTTTAGTTATGTAATTCATTTAAGTTGCAATATGTTTTTATAGCTAATTGAGTCCCAAAACAGTATTCATATCATATCATCAAATTTCCAAGACTGTGTAAAACATATAAAATAAGCAATATGAATCCAGAATATAGTGTGGAACATGATCAATGGTCTGAACCATCACAAAACAATCTGTTAAAAGAAAATAGAATTCGATCTCAGATTTGCTTATTTCTAAGGCAACCCTTATCACATCTGAGATCTTAAGAAAAACAATAAAACAAAAGAAAAAAACATTGAGGGAGAGAGATGTTATTTTTGATACAGTCACTCTTCAGCGGCGACGACACTGATCTCACCTCTCTCAAGCAAGTCATAGAAAGCTCTGGTTTTCCTCTGCTCATTCCAATGGTGCATCTTCCAGAGACCACCAGCTGCTAAACCGAGTGTCAAACCGATGATTAATTCCTTGACAACACTCGGGCCTTTCAATGTTGCATGCGCTATCTTGTGTCCTGCCATTTCTCCTTAATTCCTACCACAAATGTGAGTCAATATTATTATTAATATCAATGAGAACTTGAGAATCCTCACGAATTTCAAAACTGTAAACTTTATTGACAATCAATAAACATCATCTACCCTGTTCAAAGCTGTATATATATATATATCGTTCACTTCATATACGCTTTGGAATCTATACATTACACACACATATAGTAATATAGATATGTTAAAACTTATATAGTTTCATTGAAGGCTTCGAATTCATTACCAAAATACACAGAATACGATAAACTGCAAATTCCTGAAGAAAATCATGAAGTTTCTCAAAGAATCACTACCCTAAGAGAGTCGATTTAAAAAAACCTAGAAATTTTGATCATATCACATCGATCTGAATCTGATGAAAAGTCAAATCGTAACTTCAATCCGCTACATATCTAAATTAGCTAATCGATTCAAAAAATAAAACTAGAACAACAACAGATATCAATGGAAGAATATGAAGCTTACCGAGTCAGATTGCGTAGAAAAACAACGAGAGAGACGAAGAAACGAAATGGGATTTGTAAACTCTGCGGAAGCATCATCACTCTTTTTCTATTCCATCCCTTTCTTATTGGGCCTATATTTGGGCTGTAAAAGCCGAAACCAAGGCCTGGCATAGTCTGTTATTTTTATACTTATGGGCTGAAAAGGCTTACCCAGAGGTGAAACACCTTGTCCTGCTTAAATCCGATCGTCCTTTGATCTCCCACAAAGTAGAAACAGAGATCATCGAAGTTGATTTCGAAACAAATGACCCAAATCCATGTTGGTTGATCTCCCACACAGTTAATTTTTTGTTAAAACCGTTTCTATTGTAATGACAGCGTTTACAATTGAAAAACGTGAAAGATTAAACGACGGCGGGTTTGTTGGTTTTAGAACCAGACGACAACGTTTCGTTGAGGGTATATATGTTAATACTAAGAAATTGAGGTTCAAGAGAGAAATTAAAAATTATTATTTGGGAGCTGTCAATTTCATTTCCTAACCCTAAGCTAATTTATCTTGTTCAGCGTCTTCTTCTCGTTTTCGGTCGCCATTGATTCGAACCTCGCAAGGTAGGATAAACCCTAATTCTTCTTTTCCCTATTGTTCTCTTTCTCATCCGCTCTTTTGTCGAATTGAGCTATTACATTTGTGACAATCGCCGATGCTATGTGTTTAATTTCGACCAAGTTGGCCACTTTTTGGTTTAATCATATCCTTATGCTATGTGTGTAATGGAAAATGTGAAATTTTTATTTCTAATTCCTATGTGATAGAGTCTTCAAATTGATACTTTTATGGATAAATGAGCTCTAGATTGTATATTTTGTTTTTCAGACTCTTTGTAGAAATTGAAACTGAAAGTTTCGTTTTTTATTTATTTTAATATTTAGATGGAAAGCACAAGATCGGACCCAGAACTTGATGATGACTTTAGTGAAATCTACAAGGCGTATACTGGTCCTCCATCTACTGTGACCAACAATGTTGTAGAAAAAGAAAAACCTATCAAAAACTCTGAAGAAAGATGTGAAGTTGAAGAAGAGCAACTACCTGATCCCAATTCTGTGCCTACTGATTTCACTAGCCGAGAAGCTAAGGTTTGGGAAGCTAAATCCAAAGCTACTGAGAGGAATTGGAAGAAGAGAAAAGAAGAAGAAATGATCTGTAAATTATGTGGCGATTCTGGTCATTTTACTCAGGTATTCCTCAATTTTTATTATAACATAGTTTTTTTTATGTCTTTTTCTGATTGTTGCATCATTTTTTCAATATGTTAGGGCTGTCCATCGACCCTTGGTGCCAATAGGAAGTCTCAAGAATTCTTTGAAAGGGTACCAGCTAGGGACATGAATGTAAGAGTTTTGTTTACGGAGAAAGCTATTGAAAGTATTGAAAGGGAGACCGGCTGCAAGATTAAAATGGATGACAAGTTCATAATTGTTAGTGGCAAGGACAGATTAATCTTGAGGAAAGGTGTAGATGCTGTTCATAAGATTAAGGAGGATGGTGAGAATAAAAGTTCTTCTGCTTCTCACAGGAGCAGATCTAGGTCACCTAGTCGATCTTTTGGTGGTCCACCACGTGCTCGAATCTCTGAACCTCAAAGACAGCACCCGCGATCTCATGGTTCATCAAGTTTCTCAGAGCGCCCTAGTAGACAAGATAAGTTTGTGGATAATCGTGTGCGTGAAGAGAATCGTGTTCGTGAGAATCACCGAAATGTTTCCCGAGGATCACCACAAGGTAGGAAAAGGATAGGATACCTTAGACACCTTGTTATTTCCTCTTTAGTCTTGTCTTTTGGGAAGTTGATTGGTCTGTTCCGGCTTTTTTGGCCGGTAATGTCCTTTCCTTATCTTTGTTTTGCAGCGAAAGGTAAGTCCTTATGTTCAAGCATTTTGTACAATACTCAAGTCAATAAATTATTTACTGAACCTTTACTCGCTCCTCTCTGATTGAAGATGAGATCACTTGTCTTACAGCTGTAACATTTGGTTTAATCTTATAGTCAGGCAGTTAACATTACTATTCATTTTTATGAAGCTTATGGTAGTGAAAGAGCTCGGAGTGGTTCTACACATTCGAAATCTCCAGGGCGGCCAAGATATAGTGGATGGGATAAACCATATGAGAGGCAAAAGTCTGAGGTGAGTGGTTATCGGTCTGAGAGATGGGAGCAAGAGAGAATGGGCGGCTCCAGCGACATTCAGGTAAGTCATCAGTTTGAACGTCCTGCTTTCCCACAGACATTAGAAGATCTAGAATTGGAATATACAAGGGATGCAATGGAGCTTGAAAAGAAACGCCTTAAAGAAGAAGATGAGGAGAACAACAAGCATCGTGAGGTAAGAGATCCAGTGACTGATGTGCTCCTATTTGTTTCAAAACCAAGTTTTAGGTTCTGTCACCTCAGAAATAGCAATTCCTAGGAACATCAACTTAGAAAGTTTCATACTTTTTAAAAATCCTCATTGCTCATAGTATTAGATGGCAGCAGATATCTCCTCGACTTGTAACTAGTTGAATGATAAATATGAACAAAAATCAGACTTTAGTCCCTAGACTCCTTGAGAAATGCAATTCCTTTTGAGGAACTTCAACTTCTGACATCAATTTGTTCGAGTTTTTAGACAATCCGGGAACTTAGAGAGAGTTACATGAAGAAACTGGCAGATCTGAGGGTTCTGAATGCTAAACAATGGGAAGAATTCCTTCAAGTTGATGCTCAGAGACGTCAACAGCAATCACGGCAACAAATCTCCGGTGTGAATTATGGTAGTAACTATAGACAGTTTCCTTATGCTGAGTTTGATGACGGTTACGGTGCCAATCCTCCTGCCTATGGTGGAAACAATGTGCTAATGGATTCTGAAGGCAGGTATCCAAACCATAGAAAAAACTATTCCTCAAGGCATCAAGACAACAATTATGATACTGGGTTCCAACGACAGAGACGTGAGGATTATGGCAAAGCCTACAATCGTTATTAGATGACATTGTAGTCAGATCTTGTTTGGTAAGTTGTTTCTCCCTTGTCAGAAGACAAAAGATAGTGATTAAGTAACAGATTGAAGTGTAAATTGTGGCGTCTTGAACTGTATAAATATATTTGTCTCTGTCTACTTGGTGGCCTAAAAAGCTCTCTCAAAATTTCAGGGTCTGCTGGATATGTATGGATTATGACGAAAGACCTGATCTGTGGTAGGTAAATCTGAATTCTTGTTAGGTTGTACACATCACGTGGCTTGGAGACAATGCGCAAACCAAGTGTTGTTACTCATTGTTAGGACTCTTTCATATGTTAAATATTGTCCTTGTTGGGGTGCAAGTGCAACTACTAGCTATCTGTTTCGGATTTTGGTTTGTCTTTAAACATTTTTTCCTTAAAGAGTAGTTGTGAAACCATTTCATTGTACTCATAATTCAACCTTTAAACATATTACGTTCTTTTGTTTCTGTTTTGGCAAACTCGCTGTTCCCTAGCTCTGTTTCTTTGCTTTCAGTCTCTCTCGTTGGCGTTGGTCTAGTAAGTAGTAACATTTTACACCTTACAATTCAATACTCATTGGGCTAGTAAGCTTGTATACTAATGAGCCGGGCCTGATAATTAAAAATCATTTTTACAAGCCTATTAGCCCACTCGGGGGCTAAATCGTAATTTAAGAAGAAATCCAAAGTTCTATTAAACTTTAGCCGTATCTCTCTTCTACTGAACCCTAGCCAGCCTCATTGTTCTGGTTTTGCTCATTTCTGCTAGTTACTCTCGTGATGGGTACAGAAAGAAAGAGGAAAGTTAGTTTGTTCGATGTTATGGAAGATCCGTCGGCCTCAGCTAAAAGCAACAAAATCAGTGGTCTAGACGGCGGAATCAATAATCTGATCAATAAGTGGAACGGAAAGCCTTATTCTCAGAGATATTATGAGATTCTGGAGAAACGTAGGACTCTACCAGTCTGGCTTCAGAAAGAGGAATTTCTCAAAACTTTGAATAGCAATCAAACCTTAATTCTTGTCGGTGAGACTGGTAGTGGTAAAACTACTCAGGTATAAATTTTTCATTTTTATATGTAAGCTAAGCTTAGGTTTTGTAATATTCCCGGAGGGCTTAGGTTGAGTTAATTGAATTAAATATGTAAATTTTGTGTGTTTGTACAGATTCCACAGTTTGTTATAGATGCTGTGGATGCTGAAACTTCTGATAAGCGTAGGAAGTGGTTGGTTGGATGCACACAGCCTCGTAGAGTTGCTGCCATGTCTGTGTCTCGTCGTGTTGCTGAAGAGATGGATGTTACTATTGGGGAAGAAGTTGGTTACAGTATCCGTTTCGAGGATTGCAGTAGCTCCAAAACTGTTCTTAAGTAAGTATTTAGCTTCTCCTCTTTTAAAATTAGTTGTTTTTTGGGACTTGGATCTTTTAATCATGTGTTACTTACCATGAGCAGGTATTTGACTGATGGTATGCTGTTGAGAGAAGCAATGGCCGACCCTCTTCTAGAGAGATACAAAGTGATTATTCTCGATGAGGCCCACGAGAGAACACTAGCTACAGATGTGCTGTTTGGTCTTCTGAAGGAGGTGTTGAGGAATAGGCCTGATCTGAAGTTAGTTGTTATGAGTGCAACTCTAGAAGCGGAGAAGTTTCAGGAATATTTTAGTGGTGCACCTCTGATGAAAGTTCCTGGTAGGCTTCATCCAGTTGAGATCTTCTACACTCAGGAGCCTGAAAGGGACTATCTTGAGGCTGCTATTAGGACAGTTGTCCAGATTCACATGTGTGAGCCACCTGGTGATATTCTTGTTTTCTTAACTGGGGAGGAGGAGATTGAAGATGCTTGCCGCAAAATCAATAAAGAGGTTGGTAATCTTGGAGATCAAGTGGGGCCTGTTAAAGCTGTCCCATTATATTCTACTCTACCACCTGCAATGCAGCAGAAAATATTTGATCCTGCTCCAGAGCCATTAACCGAAGGTGGTCCTCCTGGGAGAAAGATTGTTGTCTCGACCAACATTGCTGAGACTTCTTTAACCATAGATGGAATTGTCTACGTTATTGACCCTGGTTTTGCTAAGCAAAAGGTCTACAATCCACGAATCCGTGTTGAGTCTTTGTTAGTGTCCCCAATTTCAAAGGCCAGTGCTCACCAGAGATCAGGTCGTGCCGGTAGAACACGGCCTGGAAAATGCTTTAGGCTATATACAGAGAAGAGTTTCAATAATGACTTGCAGCCGCAGACTTATCCTGAAATATTGAGATCAAACCTTGCAAACACAGTTCTGACCTTGAAAAAACTGGGTATAGATGACTTGGTACACTTCGACTTTATGGATCCCCCTGCTCCGGAGACATTGATGCGAGCCTTGGAGGTTTTGAATTATTTGGGAGCACTGGATGATGAAGGTAACTTGACAAAGACGGGTGAGATAATGAGTGAGTTCCCTTTGGATCCACAGATGGCAAAAATGCTCATAGTCAGTCCTGAGTTCAACTGCTCAAACGAGATTCTCTCGGTTTCAGCAATGCTATCAGGTATGCCCTTTACTTGTGTTTATTTGTACTTGCTATGTTAGTGTTAGGTATGTAGTTGTGGGTAGGCTTAAACTTGGTACTAGTTTCCATTCTGCATCTAGTGTACATGTGCATTAGAACACATCTTCAATAGTTCATGTGTATGATTGTCATTTAGAATTAAGTATAGGAGTTAGGTTGTCATCAGCAGACTCTAGTCTGGGGGTATCTTAAGTAAGTGCTGATGCAGATAGTTGCAGTTTCTCAGTTATTCTCTCTCATGAAGCAAATGGTATCAGTCTCTTGGCCTCTATGCTTCTGCTGACCTCTTCCATGGACCTCTTCTGTTATAAAAACCAATTCTTTCTATAGTACCAAATTGCTTTATCCGGCCTAGAGAGGCTCAAAAAGCAGCAGATGAAGCGAAAGCTAGGTTTGGACACATTGATGGAGATCACCTCACATTGTTGAACGTCTACCACGCTTTTAAGCAAAACAGTAAGCGATTATGGCTTTTGCTTCCTCTTTTGTTTATACTTGCTATAGATAGATATAGTGACCTGTAACGAACTTGGTCAATGTGAATTGTCACAGATGAAGATCCAAATTGGTGCTATGAGAACTTCATCAACAATAGAGCGATGAAATCTGCAGATAATGTTAGACAGCAGCTAGTCCGGATAATGTCAAGATTTAATCTGAAGATGTGCAGCACTGATTTCAACAGCCGCGACTACTACATAAACATAAGAAAGGCCATGCTTGCAGGTTATTTCATGCAAGTGGCTCACTTAGAACGCACTGGCCATTACTTGACCGTCAAAGACAATCAAGTATGTATATGGTTGTTTGGTGGCTAAATTCTCCCTATTGTATGAATTTGGTGGCTAAATTCTTGTATGGGCAGGTTGTTCATTTGCATCCTTCGAATTGCTTGGATCACAAACCGGAGTGGGTAATCTACAATGAATATGTTTTAACTAGCCGTAATTTCATCAGAACAGTGACTGATATTCGTGGTGAATGGTTAGTTTTTTCTTATTTTCTTTAGTTATTATCACTTGGAGGTGATCGTTTCTGAAAAAATTCATCCTGATGTTGAATCACAGGCTCGTAGATGTAGCTCCTCACTATTACGATCTTTCTAACTTTCCCAACTGTGAAGCCAAACGTGTCCTCGAGAAGCTTTACAAGAAGAGAGAAAGGGAAAAGGAAGAGAGCAAGTACCGTAAGTGAAAGGAGAATCACATTACTTGAACAAGACAAGAGGACCAATCCATTAAAGACCAAAAGACAGCTACCAATCATCGTTTTTGTTGTTGTTTGAATTTTACTCATAAATTTGTCTTTTTCTCGAAGTGCTTTGTTCCTTTGAAAACTCCTCCTACTGAATTGAATACTCTTCTACAATTAATTGGTTTTTTTCTGTCTAGTAATTTTCTTATGTGATTGCAATAACATCAAGAGCTAAGTTTTTAGCAACATACAGAGACAAACGTTTAGAAACTCTTGTTTGAACTACGGCTTCGCTTATTTCCTCGGTGCAGTGACAATGTCTAGAAACTCTTGATCAGCATTCTGAACCTTTTGGTCAAGATGATCTGCGTAAGACTGAATCTGAGCTATCTCCTTGTCTACCATCACTTTGGCTAACTTCAGAGCTGCTTCTTGTCTTTCTAATTCAACAATGTCTTCTTCAAACTTCCTTCTTTTAATGTCATTCTCCTTGACCTGTCTCTCAACAGCTTTTAACTCTTCCAATGCCAATGTCTGCTTTTCCTTAATAGACAATAGCTTGCATATCCGAGATCGAGGTGATGTAACATCAAACCCATGTTTCTCTAGCTTAAGAAAACACTCATCCAACCTATTTATCAAGCTTATTGGATCCTTGACTCGTAAATTGTTAACTTTCTCTAACAATGTACTGAATTGAACCATTGTACCAATGGCCTCTCCTTCACGAAACTCTTCTTTACTCTCTAGCAATGGACTGAAATGTGGACATTGTGGCACTGTTTTGAAGATCTCCATTGCATCAATAGCATTCCAAAGAGGTGACTTCTTTGCAAAAGGGAGAGGAACCATTGTCAAATCTCCAGCTGGAGAAGGTTCCTCAACATCCACATGTTTCACTACACAAGTTGAATCAAGAGTCCGAGAAACAGATGGCCCTGAGGAATATAGATTAAAACAAAACAAAAAAACAATGAGAATCAAATGGTAAAAAAGTGCATCAATGGTTTGAATGACATGTAAGCACAGCACTTAACCCATCCGAACTTTACCATGGATCCATGAAGCAAGAGGCATATCATCATCATTCATATCCGCAGCAAGTTCAATACTTTCAGCCTTAGAAACTTTACCAGTCTTCTCCTTAGGTTCTGTGTTTATGAACTTGCGTGGTCGTCCTCTTTTCCTCTTATGAACACTCTCTCTGTTACTCGTATCCTCAGGTGTCTGCATAGAATCATTTGTTGAGCCCTTTTGATTATTCATTGCCTGAAGATTCTTCCTTGGAGATGTAGCGGCTAAGCCTAGTACTACAGGTAAGTGAGACACTTTTGCTGGAAACAGTCATATGTATAAACAAAACTATATCGAACAAGAACAACCATTATTTTTGTCAAAGTAAAGAAAGATATAAAACTTACTTGATGCTATCTCTGGTTGGCTTGTAACTAGATTATTCTCATTCATCACAACATTAAACATCTGACTTCCTAATTCTCCAGCTAACTACTAAAGAAATCACACATAAAGTTAACTGTAAGTACCCGATTTAGTCATTGGAGAAAGACTGCTGCAGCTAAAAAGTTTATAACCTTAACTTGGTCTGTTAAAGTAGTATGAATCTGACGAGGAATGACATGTCTAACTCTTCTTTGTCTTCGCAAGAACCCTAAGATTAGGAAGTGAGCCTCCTGAATAGAAAAAAAAAATACTCTTTTGGATTAATTAGTGTTACTTTAATATTCGTATTAATCCTCTGTATTAGTGCCTCCAAACCAATCTCGTTTCTTAGTTATTTGTATTGATTCGAATTTCTATGTAATATACTCCAGTTGATAACAGTTTCATTACTGTTTAATTAGATTTCCATAAATAAATTCAATAGTAAATGTAGAAATTGGAATATCCGCCGAACTAGGGCCCATCTTAAAAGCAAGCGTCTGAATTTAAGTGTAAAAGAAAAAGAGAAAAAAAAAAGTTAAAAATTATTAGAGCGAAGAACAAAGTATGAAATGAAAGAAGACAAGACAAGACTCTCATCGATTAGAAACCAAACTCACACATTGCTTTCCTAAGCCTGCATTTCATTTAATCAAACATTTAGTTACCTCTTTAACTATACAAAAACGATTTAAAAAAAACTATGCAAATTTGATATTACCTTGTTTGCAATGTTGTTAGAGAGCCAGTCAAGTCCTTCATAAAGCCCTTCTCCGGAGGTAGCACATGTGCTCTGTATGTACCTGTTTCAACCCACACATCATTTATTAGCTTTTTGATGTTATGGTTTAGGTACTTATATGGTTTAGTTTTCTTTGACTCACCAGTGTCGTTGACGGAGAGAGTGAAGCCCAAGCTTGTCAGTAATTTCAGCAGCGTTCATTGCGTTGGGAAGATCTTGCTTGTTAGCGAAAACAAGAAGCACAGCATCTCTTAATTCATCCTGTAACAGTCAAAAAGGAAATCAAATGATGCAATTTCTGTGTAACAATGGTTATTGTTTAGAGTTTTACTTCGTTCAACATTCTGTGTAGCTCATCCCTAGCTTCCACAACACGGTCACGGTCATTGCTGTCTACCACAAAGATTAGTCCCTGAGTGTTCTGGAAGTAGTGTCTCCACAATGGACGAATCTGAGGTGAGCAAACAAAAAACATTGTTATATTAGAATATGTATCATTCAGCCTGGCAGTTCTTGGATGAGAATCAAAGATGCTTTTTAGAAATGTTGGTTGACTCAGATTTAGCTTTACAAACTCTAGAATGCTCATAAAGAAATGTATTAACAAATACCTTGTCTTGACCTCCCACATCCCAAACAGTAAAGCTGATGTTCTTGTATTCCACAGTCTCCACGTTAAAACCTACGAAAAAACAAGAATCGACAGAACTAAAGAGTTAAGCACTCACTTTGTTAATCATATACATAAACCATGAGTCAAAGACGAAAACTCTTCACCCAGTATAAAAAGCATTTTAAAATGAATGTACAAGTACAACAATGTATGAAGTTTCTCATACAAGTTTGGAGATGGATAAATAAATAATTAAAGAACTCACCAATGGTTGGAATGGTAGTCACGATCTCACCAAGCTTGAGCTTATACAGGATTGTTGTTTTACCAGCAGCATCAAGACCAACCATCAGAATACGCATCTCTTTCTTTGCAAACAGTCTACTGAACAGCTTTCCAAAGGACAACCCCATTTTTCCCAATCCTGTTTCAGTCTCAACAGATACTCATTTGCAACATTCACATAGATTCAATAACTACAAAGCCAAACAATTCTGATGCTTCCTACGATTACATATTCTCTTCGATCTCATTTGCATTTGATCGAATCAATATCATAATTAACAATAAGATACCTAAATTCCAATTTCAAGTGAACACTCGATCTGAAAAGAGCAAACCTAGATCACTTTGTATAACGATCATGCAGATACAGATCTATCATCCCAAAGGAAAATGATGTCATATCAATAAGGAAATTGGGGCGAATATACAGATCTGGGAGCGAGTGACGAGATAGATAATCGAAACAGACTATCAAGTTAAGGAAATGATACAGACTCGTCGAAGAATAAGACTTACCGGAAAAAATACAACGCCGAAGAAGAAACGAAGAAATGGTCTTCCAAAGTATGAGGAGAATCGCGGAGTATAAGAAATCTCTTAATAAACAACTCTTGTTTTGAAGCTAAGGTATGTGTTTTGATAAATCGATTTACTTAACAAGTTGCGGGGATAGCTCAGTTGGGAGAGCGTCAGACTGAAGATCTGAAGGTCGCGTGTTCGATCCACGCTCACCGCAAATAGTTTTAGATTTTTATTTAGTTAATGGGCCTAGACGGCTGGACTAACTACACATACAATCAAGCCCTATTACATATACATAAGACCCGTTTTAGATTACAATTTTAACTTGGGCCTATTACGGCCGGTTTGTAATTTGTTTTTAAATTTAATTTATTTTTTTGTACCATATTAAGTTGCAATATTATTTATTACTCCATAAATAACGATGCTTCGGCTTCTTCTTTCTCGCCACAAGAGACGTACATTGCAATTATCACAGCTGAAGCTTACTTCAAACAACACAAAGTCCCTTTTTCTAATATTGCTTCTCGATTACTTGTCAAAAAAGTCTATTTATCGTGCAAAGTTGATCAATGAATCATTCTCAATCTGCTTCAACGAGATTCATAATTGTTACAAGCTCCTTCATATTAGGTTCAATTTTTCTTGGTTTTCTTATCTGGATGGTTGTACATTTTTCTTCTATACCCTAAACTTGTATGTGAGAATGTTCCATTTTATATAGTTTCCTTTTCATCTTCTTTGAGATTGTTTAACCGGGAAAAAAACAGAGTAGGCAGCATGGAAGAGACTTTTTGTTCTGTTTAAAGGTATAAAGGATGATCTTAAAACATGATTAAATTGTTATAAACAAGACTTGACTGGAGGTATCAAAGATTTCATACGTTTATTTATTTATTTTACAGTTTTACTTTGTGTTTATGTGTTTGCATTTTCAATTCTTGATTTCCAGTCAATGTAAATCTAGTTCTGGGCAAACGGATCGGATCGACAAAATCCGAAATAGATCGGATTTGGATTAATCGGATATATATGAATAACTTAATCGACACAATTTAATTTCTAATTCGGATTTTGGATTAATCGGATATAGGTGAATAAGTTAATCGGCACAATTTTATTTCTAATTCGGATTTTGGATCGGATCAGATCGGTATAAAATAATCAATTTATTCGGTTGTTCGGATTAATATTTAATTTTTTGAAATAAAATTACATAATTTTAATAGAATAAATCGATTAAANNNNTTGTCTTGGATCTTCGCTTTGACATTGTCGATGGTGTCAGAGGACTCGACCTCTAGAGTAATGGTCTTACCTGTTAGTGTTTTCACGAAGATCTGCATCTTTGCGGCAAAGAAAACAAAGGCCTGAGAAGAAAGGGATTTTGTAGGAGATGCTCTAGGGTTTTGAACTCTCTGTTACTGTTCAATTACGTAACTACCCTTATTTTCTGGACCCTTCTTTACTATTGGGTTGGGCTTTGGGTATATGAAAAGTCTCTTGGGCCCTGACTTACCCAAAACAGTAAAATAAAAAGGAAAACAAATATATTTATATGAACCTGGGCCTCTCGCATGAAAAAGTTTGACTTGCCTTTAAGAGTCGTAGACCTATAATATTCTTCATCTTTGCCTTTTTGTCTGCCCTGAGAACCCTAGATCTCTCTGTTCATCATTCTCTATCGCCTTCGCTTCTTAACCGTAAATCCCAAATTCACGAAGAGACATGGATGACAGCTGTGCCGTCTGCGCTGACAATCTTGAATGGGTTGCCTATGGATCTTGTGGTCACCGAGAAGTTTGCTCCACATGCGTTGTTCGTCTCCGTTTTGTTCTTGGCGATTCTCGCTGCTGTATTTGCAAGACCGAGTCTCCTATTGTCTTCGTCACCAAGGTTATTAAACCTCTTCATCAATACTCTTTTCTCTTCAATTATTAGATAGATATTTAATTTTGGTTGAATTTGTGATTGCCTGAATCAAATTTTGTAAAATTTAAAATCTTGGCTCATGTTTGGTGTAACATATGTAGGCATTGGGTGATTATACAAGGACGATCAATGACTTCTCGACCTTCCCATCAGAGCCAAGGGAAGGTAGAGTAGGAGGATCATTCTGGTATCATGAAGACACTCAGGCTTTCTTTGATGATTTGGATCAATACAGAATGATCAAAGCAATGTGTAGACTCTCTTGTAGTGTTTGTGACAAGTCGGAAGATCAACCAAGAGAAGGAGGACCAAGGCATCATCGTATGCGTATTAAGAGCGTTGAACAGTTGAAGGGTCACTTATATCATAAGCACAAATTGCAAATGTGTGGTTTATGTCTCGAAGGGCGTAAGGTTTGAAGCTTCAACACTTCATTTTTGCAAATTATTTGCTGTTATCATATCGGAACTTTTGCAGTTTTTTACATCTATGGTTGTCTGAAACATTTACAGATTTTCATAGGTGAACAAAAGTTGTATACTAGGGCACAGCTTAACCAACATATACAAACTGGTGACTCTGAAGTTGATGGAACAGAGAGTGAAAGGGGAGGCTTCACTGGACATCCTATGTGTGAATTTTGTAGGAATCCATTCTATGGTGATAATGAATTATTTACTCACATGTCTACTGAGCATTACACCTGTCATATATGCCAAAGGTAATGGCAGTTTACATGTATAATTTCGTCTTTCCGAGTGTGTAATTTGCAAACTTTATTTTCCGATATAGGTCACAGCCAGGACAATATGAATATTACAAAAATTATGATGATTTGGAGGTAGCATTAACCTCTTTAATTATAGCTTAGATTATAATTGTTGCTCGATATGTTCTGATTCTACATGTTTTTGCAACAGATACACTTCCGCAGAGACCATTTCCTTTGTGAAGACGACTCTTGCCTTTCTAAGAAGTTCATAGTTTTCCAAAATGAATCAGAGTTGAAAGTAATCACTTATGAAAATTTTTTGTCCTTTTAGTTTGGATTTATGGACTTTAGTTAAGTATTTGTGTTTGTTTTTGCAGAGGCATAACACTCTTGAGCATGGAGGTAAAATGTCTCGGTCTCAGCGAAGTGCTGCGTTACAGGCGAGTAACACTTTTTTTGTTTTTTTTTGTTTATTAGCTCTCAGTTTGCTTTCTCATGTTTGATATTGTGTTCCGCTCCAGATACCAACAAGTTTCCGATATCGACGTGGAAATGATCAAGAGAATCGTCGTGGAAGACCCCGATCATTTCGTCGTGAGCCGGGTGATGATGAATATAATCTTGCAGTTCATGCCGCTCTTCGGTTATCTGAGGCTGAGTATTCTCGGCAAGAGCCTGCTCCTCCACCTTCAAGTGCACCTCCTGGATTCTCTGAGAACATCAACACATACATTGATGATGCAGATCCTCTTATTCAGCCAATGGAGTCTCTATCTACTACAGATATGGAAGCCTCTTCACGATACCTTCAAGCTGTAAGTAGCTCTGGTGGTGGTGGTTCACGTCTTGGTGAATCTGCTTTTCCTCCTCTTTCTGGTCAACCGAGATCTGGACAGAACTTGGAGAGTTTGCCTACCAACACTATGGCTGCTCGTCTAAGACGCCAAACAAATCGAACTACTACTGCTACTGCTAACCGTTCTCAAGGTTGGCCAGCGGTTAATAGAGGCTCAACACAAGCATCTAATACAAGTGGTGGTGGCAATTCTTCTTCAGGATGGCCAGCAATAGGTCGAACACCTGTACAAGCCTCTAGTTCTTCAGTCCAATCTAGGTCCCATACCAGACCTCTGGCTTCTGCAGTTCCACAAGCAGCTCTTAATGGAAATAGTATTCCTCACTCTTCATCAGCTCCTAATCTATCAAATACAAGATCACTTCAGCCTTCTCACTCAGATTTTCCTCCAGTTTCTTCTGCTATTGTGCAAAATCGTAAGGCATCATCCACTGTTACACAGGGATCTATGAACACCCAAGCGCCTCCTGATATACAGTCTGCCAATAAGTCACTGATTGAGAAAATGAGATCTGCACTTGGTCATGATGAAGATCTTTTCATGGCCTTTAAAGATGTATCAGGACAGTATCGTCAAGGTTCAATTGATGCAAGAAGTTACTTGGAGTATGTGGAAGGATACGGCTTGTCTCACTTGGTTATTGATCTTGCTAGACTATGCCCTGACCCTAAGAGGCAGAAGGAACTTATTGATACCCACAATGCTAGTTTGAGAGGAGAGGACTCAAAGGAGAGTGGTCAGGCTTCTGCACAGAGCTCTTCTCAACCTAAAGAGAGTCAAAGCTCAAAGAAGAACAAAGGAAAAGGTGTTGTGAAGGTTGTTGAGCCGAAAGAAACATTAGCAGATAACTTTATGGACACAGTAAGGAGATTACAATCCTCACAAAATCTTCAGGAGGTAGAAGAAGAAGAAGCAATATCGAAAGATAAGAATCAATACAGGTCAGAGAAAGGAAAATCACAAGTAACAGGATTGGTTTCTTCTTCAGGAGGAAGCAAGCAGCAACGTAAGAAAACATCCAAGTTTCACAGAGTACGGCTTGGTGATGGATCAATGGCTGCGTTACTAGATGTTAACAATTCAAATCGTGAACCGGAATCAGAAAATGGCGATGTCAACAGTAATCTTAATCAGACCGGTGGAGTGCCAGTTCGTGGGGTTTGGCGTAAAGGAGGTGCAAAGCTGTTCTCTTAGGAAACTATTTGTTCTTTTGGTCGAAGGAGCTTGAAAACCAATGTTTGAGCAAATTTTATTGATGTTAATTGGATTTTAATACTTTTGTGGTTTTTTTCCCATCTTATATATGTACAATTCGAATTCCTCTTTTTGATGGAAGGATTTAAAAAGAAATAAAACTGTGATTTAAGTATCAATTGTTTTGATTCATGTGGTGAAAAACTTTATTCCGTCTGTCTTCAACGTGAAAGAACATTGACTAAAACGTTGACATTTAAGTCAAATTGCAACAGACAGAAGAAAGTGGGTCCCACCAAAACTTTTGATTTCTTTCTTAAAAATATATTTTCCCTTGTATATATATTACAATTCTAATGCTTTCACAGACGCTCTCCATCGATTTCTTAAGATCTTCGAAACCTCTCACACTCTTTTGGCTCATCCTCCTTGGTCTCATTTGTATCAAATGTAAGCTTTTCGGATTCATTTCCATTTTTTTCCTATTTTTTCGATTGGAACTCTGGGTTTTGCCGTTACCATTTCGTATATTTGGTTATAGAATAGTACGGAACTTTTTGAACTTTGAATATTTGCTTGTTTTGATTTCAGATTTTGGATATTTTGTTCGCAATCGTAGTTTAGTGGGAATCTGTAGATTTTCTTAAGCCATTTCATTCACTAAAATTGCTGCTATACGAGATTGCCAAGGCTAATAATACGAGTTGCTTGAATATGTGTGATATCTGTTATATTTGACTTGACAATTTGTTTTTTTTCCTAATATCAATCAAATGTGATGATTTCAAAATTAAAATGGGTACACAGAAACAATGAGCTGTTTCGGTTGTTGCCGTGAAGATGATTTGCTTGGAGATACTGATTATGGAGGTCACAATACAACCAAACAATCTGGAGGTACTCTTCACTTGTTCTTGCCTCTATTGAATATGTGAATTAATCTAATAATTTGGTACCAATCTTTGTGGGAACTAAAGGAAATGATGGAAGGCGAAATGTTTCTGAGACAGCTCAAAAGAGTGCTCAAACTGTGAAGGTGGTGCTTCAGCCTATACAAGTAGCTGCTATTCCTTTCACTGAACTTACTGAAGCAACTGATGATTTTGGACCTACTTCTCTTATTGGTGAAGGATCTTATGCCAGAGTTTATCATGGTGTTTTAAAGAATCATCAACGTGCTGCTATTAAAAAGTTAGATTCTAATAAGCAGCCTGACAATGAATTCCTTGCCCAGGTTTGGTTGGTAATATTGTTGATGGATTATGTTTCACTTTATCTTGAGTTTGGATTGAAATCTGCAGGTTTCCATGGTTTCAAGGTTGAAGCATGATAACTTTGTTGAGCTGCTTGGTTACTCTGTTGATGGGAGTTCACGGATACTTGTCTTTGAGTTTGCTCAAAATGGATCTCTTCATGATATTCTTCATGGTACAATGAATCTACATTTTATCTTTGAAGATATTTTGTGTCTTACTTCAGTTGAGAGAGTGTTATATAACATTATATATATATATCATATGCTTCCTCAGGGAGAAAAGGTGTCAAGGGATCAAAGCCTGGTCCAATCTTGTCGTGGCATCAACGAGTGAAGATTGCAGTTGGAGCAGCAAGAGGTCTTGAATACTTACATGAAAAGGCTAATCCACATGTCATCCACCGCGATATCAAATCCAGCAATATTCTAATTTTTGATGATGATGTTGCAAAAATTGCTGACTTTGATCTATCAAATCAAGCTCCTGATATGGCAGCACGCCTTCATTCCACTCGTGTTCTTGGAACTTTTGGTTACCATGCTCCTGAGTAAGTTGGTTTTCATTTCTTCTACCTTTTTTTCTCAATTGCTTAATCCTAATTCTCTTCTCTCAATAATAGATATGCAATGACCGGACATTTGAGTGCCAAGAGTGATGTGTATAGTTTCGGAGTTGTATTGCTCGAGCTTCTTACAGGTCGAAAGCCTGTCGACCATACATTGCCACGAGGCCAGCAAAGTTTAGTCACATGGGTAAGTTAAATACTAATCTCTTTCAAAGATGAACAATCTTACATCTTATCTTCACAAAGATGTTATTAATCAATCAAAACTCTGACTTTTGCCTTAGGCTACACCGAAGCTAAGCGAAGATAAGGTTAAGCAGTGTGTTGATTCAAGAATAGGAGAAGATTATCCTCCAAAAGCTGTGGCTAAGGTATAATAAACTGAATCTAATGATTAGAACATAGAAGGCTATGTTTTTTTAATTGATTCAATTGTTGATAATGCAGTTAGCTGCTGTTGCTGCATTATGTGTACAATACGAAGCAGATTTCAGACCAAACATGAGTATTGTCGTGAAGGCTCTGCAACCATTGTTGAATGCTCGGACAGGACCTGCCGAAGAAGGAGCACATTAGCCGTCAGACTAGGAGGAGAATAATTTTTCACACAAGAACTATCATAGTGTTCTGATAAGGACCTAAGTCCCTGTATCCTCAATATGAAGAGCAAGGTAAGGATAAGTAGATATATGTAACTAGAACTAGAATGAAAGTTTTGAAACACTGTTTGATTGAATAAAAGATAGAGTTTTGATGATCCGATTACTAAAACTGTTCCCAACAAAAGAAAGAACTAAAACAAGAAAAGATAAATCAATGAGTTTGATCCTTCAAACTCATTGCCATTCTAGTCCTAAGACTAGCCAATCTAACCATTGAAGGTCAGCCTAAACTCCACTTCCAAAATGCCTACCCACTCATTATGCCCAACCACTCCCTTTATAGTGATGATCATGAGAAAACCCCTAATCTGTAGCACCAATCCTTGTGGTACAGCTGTCCCTATTACCTAGCTTGACCTTCTCTCCTGTATATGCACACTCCCAAACTGTCTCTGCAATGTTCTCTTTCTTTGTCTTGTAGCACAGTTGTCCCTATCACCCAACTTGACCATCTCTT
>KE156994.1:29146-43213 GCA_000411055.1 Leavenworthia alabamica
GCTCAATCTGAGTTCGGGAAGGAATTAAACGAATATAAAACGTCTAATACTTCTGCATGATTATGTAATTCTAGAACATTGTTTTCTCCCAAAACATTTCATTCTCTTCCAAAGCAACCTAAAACCTGTAAACACTCTAAAAACAAATAAAAGACTCCAAAAGATAATAAAATCATAATAAATAAAATCCTAAAATGGGTCAAATATGAGATATATCAAGAAGACGTTGGGATCTCACCGAAGTTTGTGTGTAAATAGTTACTCATCCCACTAAAACAATTACTGTTTCGTCTATACTTTAATGGTCTGACTCGTTTAGACATAACAGTTGCAGATGAGAATGATGATGTGTTTAGAAGTGGATTGTTTAGCAGTTGAAAGAAGAGTTGCAGAAAATTTTTAACTAGTTAACGAGCAAGTTAAATAACGACTAACCAAAAAAATCATCAAAATATAATATATAATAATTATAAAGCTATAAAACACCAAAACTATACTATTATTATTAAATATAAATTTTTCTTCATGAATAATAAACTAAAACATAATAAAACACTAAATATTAGTTCAAAAACAAATTCATTTCATAGTAAAATATTGATTACTTGGTACATCAAGTTTATCACCACTAATGAGATATATGACATGCTCATTAGTAGTATTTTTTTTTCTAGTAAATAGAATATCGAGCTATGTAAGAAAATTTTAACTTTAGTTATATTTTTATTTTATAGTTAAAAATTTTATGATCGTTTTAAATTATGCTGAACTGGTGAGAATTTTTTATAGGAATGATTTGTTCTGAGAGAAAATTATTATATAAAGATTGAAAAATATTACTTTTACTAACCCTCAAATACTTGAAAAAAAATAATTTTTATAAAAATAATTTTTGAAAATATAGCGGTGTGATGTTATAAAATGATTTCTATGATTTTATAAAATGCTAGTAACCGCCCATAAATGTAATAATTAGCTACCCTCCACCGACAATCTTTTTTTTTTTAAATTGATTCATTAGTTTGTATATGTAACATCTCAAATTCTGGTATATGGTGGTGCATGAGAAGAGATTTAAGACATTTGATTTGATTACCTATGTCACCAAAGTGCACTTATCTTTTCGGTCGACCACTCCAGAATTCTGCAGTTAAGCGTGCTGAGGTTGGAGTAGTATTAAGATAGGTAACATACCGGAAAGTGATTATCGGTACAGTGTAAGTAAGACCAACACACATAGAAAAATCATGTGGTGATTTGTATGAACAATAAACAATTATTAAAACCTCAGAAAAATAATACACCGATCGTCGGACGTGGCTGAGACCCAATAAACCTAGAGAGAACATAGAAGCCTATGGTTTAGAGATGGCAATAGATTATCCACGGGTCTAGAGAGAATATTAGGGTGTTCACGGACAGTAACGGTCCGGATATTAGAGTATGTAAATACATAACGATGATTGTTTCTAAGGTAAAACTCAGGCGCGTAAGACTTGTCGTGGATTCAAATCTGGAAGAATACAATTTTTTTTACAAAATTTGATTTCACGATGTTGTTTTGAAAAGTCAGTGAAATCACTTGATTTTTTTCTACCCTAAAATATGATATTTATGCGTATTAGTTATTACACCCAAGTAAACATATTTTTATTGTGATTTTAAATTAAATGCAGTTGGACTGAAAAAAATAAAGGTGCAAGTGCAATTACGCAAAATTTCTATCGAGGAAATTTTATACCATCAGTAATCTGATTTTGAGAACCTTAATTGTATATGATTTAGTTCTGATTTTGAACAAACTAAAACGTTTAGTTGTTCATAATTACCTAAGCACTGACTAAACCAACTTTTTAAACCATCGTTTATAAGTTGATAATATGAAAATTTAATGGGAAAATTGTAATTGCCTTACGATTAGTAAATAACAGAGGACAGAGATAAGCTTCAGTTTTGGGATCACCGTCATCAAGACAGACCTCATTATGAAGCTGCGTCTTCGAACCCAACCAACCATACACGACTTCAGACAGAGAGAAATAGCATTGCCAACAAAGAAGAAAATAAACCCCTTTATCAAGAAATATCATTCTTCAACTCTTTCAAACTCTGTACATAATTTAAAGATTCATATATTAGAAGCCAATCTTTCCATGAATGCTAAATGTGGATCATGTCTTTTCAAGAGAAGACGGATCCCTCTGAGCCTCGAATTGTGGCTATGAACACCCAGAAGATGGCGCACAATGCGCCCACAATAGATAAGATAATAAAACCTTTGCTTCTGCTACTCTTCTTAGCTATTGTAGTAGTAGTTACTGCCATTCCATTGAACCTGCTGCGGCCAAAGCTAGACATACGCACAAAGGTTCGGTTTAGAGGACCCTCGCATGCAGAAGCTGGCGTTGAAGGTATCGAGTCCATAAATGCCCACAGAGCTGAAGAGAACTGGCTCGTTGTTCCATTACCATTTTGGCCTTCCTGGACTTGGGCATTTACACTCATAGTCGGATTTGTGGAATCTGGTATCACACCTAAGAAAAGGAGTATTCACAATGTGTTTCAGTGGAGGCATAAAAAGATACATGTTTTGATATAAGTTATTACATATATATATCTTAACAAGAGGGTTTAATAAGCAATGACTAGCAAAAAGCAGAGTATCATATACATGTTTTGATTCAAGTCAAAGGCATGCAGAAAAAGTAATTGATCTTAGTGGGGAAAAAAGTTAGCAGACAACAATGGTGAATGCTTTGAGAGAAACATGAGTCTAAGTACCTGATGAGGGTGAAGCAAATGCTCCTGAAAAAATTTGTTGTTCATCAAAGAGCACAGCATTATCATCTTGAAACCATATATCATCAGTAAACTGATCGACAGTTGTACTAGGATCCATGACGCTGTTCAACTGGTTCTCAAGGGTCTGGTCCTGGAAGTGTTGTTGATATAGGACTTGATGTCTTTGGTCTGATGTGTTGTTTGCAAAATTACTCATGGAAGATGGATCTGTTGAAGTTCCTTCAACAATCGGTTCCATATCCAAAGACATGGAAATGTCATAGAACAATTGGTCAAACTCATCAAAGTTGTCGACTTCACCATGGTTCAAGAACTGCACCGATTTCTCAGTTGAAGAACCTCCAAGTTCAGGGTTCAGAAGATCATCCATTTCAATGTAATCGTCCTGAAACACCAGAGGTTGTATACCAAAGGTCTTGGGAGCCGATGTGACCTCAGTGGTCTCTAATGAGTCAAAAATTGAGGGTCTGTTGAATGGCTGGCCATTTGGCAGAAACTCTCTAGCAAAACTATTCACCAACATGCTCTGCAGCTCTTCATCACTATTAACCTGCAATTACAATATCTATGCAATGAGGAAACCACTACAAAAAGAAAACAAGAGAAACAAAGCCTAATCTCATTTAAAGGGAGAAGAAACTAACCTGGGGAATAGTAGAAGCAAGACCATTAATACATCTTGTAGGAACTCCAGGTGCATCTGGGATTCCATTGAGAATCTCATTGATATCCTCTAACTGAAGATTATCAGGATTGAAAAGGTTCCTATCATCCACACGGCGAGTATCTTCTTCATAGCGAACCACAGGTTCCTCTAGTACATCAACATTATCTGCATCTCCAGTATCACTAACAACCCATTCTTTTTCTTGGAATGGTGCACCGTACTGTTCACCATTTTTAGGACCAGCCCCACTTTTCTTGAACAGCTTATAAAGCGCATAATAATCCTAAACAACAAACAAAAAAAGACTAAAAGAGTAAATCAAATCAATCAAAGACTTAAACAAAAGGACCAACAAAAAAAGTCAAACAAAAGCAACAGTTATCATACCTTGACATTCTTACATCTTCCTAGCTCATCTTCATCCATAGTGTACTCATGCATAACCCAATCAGTTCTCTCACCACTAGGAGCTCGACCTCTATAGAAAACAAGAGTCTTTTTGAGTCCAACAGATCTGGAATTGTACTCAATGACTCGATCCTTTCCTGTTGCCTTCCAATATCCAGTTGAAGTGCCTCTACCTGACCTTGCTGCGTTTGGATACTTCCTATTCCTTGGAGTGAAATAAAACCATTGCCTATCTCCACTCTTCAACATCGATTGACCTAATTGCAAAATATATACAAAAGTTTAATTGTACTCAAATTTAAACGCAGATATAATCATTACTTGTTATAGACAAATCTTAAGTGATTATATTTAAAAATTCAAATCTAAAGAACAATTATGAAGAAACAAAGACAAATCAAAACTCAATAACGATCAAAATCAAGCTAAAGTCAACAAAACCTACCAGGCAATTCCTCAGGATCAAATTTGTAAACATCAACAACGCCGATGATATTGACTCTAAGCTTTTTACTACAAATCTTCCTCTTCAAATAATACATGACAAGCTCTTCATCAGTAGGGTGAAATCTAAATCCAGGTGCGCTGAATTTTCCCCCTTTGAAACATGCATCGGGAGAAGATTCCGCCATCTACCTAATCAATCGAGCAGATCCTCGGCAGAAATAGGGAGAAATCAATAAATAAATCAGGTCGGATCTTCTGAGAGAGATTGCTCCTCGTTGACCCCCAGATCCACTTCACTTCTTCGAGATCAAGAAGAGAAGACGAATCAAACTTACATGACAGTGGGAAAAACCGCCGAGATCGAACGAATTGAACTCTAGCTAGGGTTTGATCGGCGAGAGAGAGAGAGAGAGAAATCCAGAAAAAAAAAATGTGGTGTAGATTGAATGATTTGGTTTGTTTGGGTAAATCTCATCTCATAGTATATAGTTTGTTTTTTAACTACTACTTCTGCAGCCTTTGATTATTTGACTACCGAAGTTTCCGAGAAACTGCTGGGCTCGAAAAACAATTCCCGTAAATTACAAATCCATGGGCCCATAACTGTATTTTGTTTCTAATTTTTGTCATTTCAAATTATATAACCAATTAAACAATGATCGCATACAATCACAAAAAAAAAAAAAAAAANNNNACATAAATTCTCCCGAATCTAAAAAACCCAATAATCTACACTAAAATAAGAAAACAATGATAAAATCCAAAAAAATACCAAAATACTTGTTCTCAAACCTCAAACCTCAAACCTCCAAAGAACTTTTGATGGCAAATTATCAAATACAAAACATACCAATAATAACGAAGATCTCCTATTATAAATCTATAATAGTTCACCATCCAATAAAAATCAATATCATCTTCCACCTAACAAGAATTACAACTCTATTTTTGTTTCATGTAATTGATTTTAGAATATATCTCAATAAATTTTAGCTTTGTTAATTGACTAGTTTAGTCTTTGATAACATACGACTAATATATATAAATAATATTCATAATTTTTTTTTTCTTGACAATTCTACGGCCAACAACCCTATAACTTCCATCGTTTCAACTTTTGGATGGATGTATGTTCCGTGTAACTCGGATTTCATATCCAAAATCTGTGTCGACATTATTTCAACCACTTTCTTTGATCAATTTCAAGGTTTCTTTCAATTTACTGAAGCTACTTATCCACCATGATTAAAGATATTTGGTATGCATTGAATCATTTAGTTGTGGTAGCACTTAAGATATCAATCCAATAAGCAAGATGTTATCAATTAGAATATGTTAGTTCATATTAAGTCAAGTTAGTCCAGAGTTTTAGTAGTAATAAAGCAACAAAATAAGAAAATTACATAAAATAAAAGCAAAAATTAAAATGCATAAAGTAAATTACAATATTTAAATATGCATAAATGTAAATTGCATAACTAAAAAAGTTGGGAATATAAATTGCAATTAAGTAAGAATAGAGTTGTAATACCCCGACCGCCACCGTCCGTGAGCACACCAATGTCCCCTTTACGCTCGTGGACGACCCCATGTCCTCTCTAGGCTCATTGGGCTTCACCCTCGTCCGACGGTTGGTGCATTATTTTTTTGAGGCTCAAGAACTTGTTTACTGTCCCTACAAATCACCACATGATCTTTCCTGTGCGTTGACCTCACTTACACAGTACCGACAATCACTTCTCGGTAGGTCACCCATCCTAATACTACTCTCGCCCAAGCATGCTTAACTGGAAAGTTCTGAAGGAGTGGTTAACCGAAAAGATAAGTGCACTTTGGTGGCATAGGTAGCCAAATCAAATATCTTAAGCCTCTTCTCATGCACCACAATACCAGAACATGGGATGTTACAAGAGTATTGAAAAACAGAGTAACAGTAAGAAAAATAGAATATGCTTAAAATGATCACAGAAGGTTATGAAGATGAGATTAAATGATGAAGATAAAGTTCTAAATAATAACTTCATCGAAAGAATCTCTTGACAGTGATCATCTATGGTATGATGCTTCTTATGATTAGATTAGATATTAACAAGATCAATGGAGATCCCTACTTGCACTGCCTAAAGAAACTTGAATACTAGAGGAAACACAATATGAGTAGGCAGAGAAGTTCACCAAAGATTAAGCGTTTTCAAAACTAGTCTAAATCTCTTAAGCCATGAATTTAGCTATGAATCTCTGGCATCAATGGATCAGAATCCCTCACAATTGATGTGGGAGGAGGAAGATCTATGATCACTAATCCAAGCTTCTAGAATAGATTATGCATTAAGATCAATTGACCCATAAGAGATTATCATTGACAAACACTTAAACTCGACAAATTCATCATCTGATTATCAGACTTATCTCACTCTTATAAACACTACTGCACTACTCACAAATCATCATAAAACCTGAAATCCCAGAATCTGGAGAAAAATCCATGATCATATCCTTAGGATTAGATTAGATTACCTGTGAATGTGAAATCTGCTTGATCACACTCAATCCAGAAATATGGGTTTGAATGTGATGAACAGTAAATAACAATAAAGAGAAAGAAGTTTGATCTAAAATACTTAATTAAAAAGAATTACAAAATACTTAGAGAGAAAAACGAAAATTAGGGAAAAAGTAGAATCTCTGGGTCTAATGACCATAGGAATATTTAGATCCAAAAGCAGAAAAAGCCCTAAAGAGTTAAGTCACGCGAGAGAGCTCGGGTTTGAAGTCGAGTCCTCCTTCTTCTTCACGAAACTTAGTTGTGTGCTGAGAATCGGGTCATAGGTCAAGCTGTATGAAGTCAACATGCCAATTTGTGATCTTCTTCTTGGTAAGCATGCCCTTGGGTTACTTGTTTGAGTCTTCTTGGACTTGGTCTTAGACGGTCATGGACTCAGGTAGGAGGTCGAGTCTTCTTGGTCGAGCTTACGTTGATACTTGAATGGCAAAAACTTGGATTGGAGTTGGGATTTTATGGTCGAGCCTTGATCTCTTTAGCGCATAGGGGTGTGCTCGAGTTGGAAGCCAAGCCTTCTTGATCGAGTCATGGTCTCCCTTGGTTTATTGTGTCCACTTGGGGGTCTGGTCGAGTCCTTCAAATCGAGCTTTGTTCAATTTTTACTCCTTAGCATCCAAAAGGCCTCCAAAATACCTAATAACAATTCGATATGCAGATATGTATGCAAATTAAACCAAACATACATTATATGTGAAAGATATTGAATTTCCAAATTGGAGCACTCTAAGCTTGCCATATTTGGATATGTGCATATTATGTCTAGACTTATCATATGTGGACCTAGGAGCATTCAAATTATCATATAGAAGACCTCCAGATTGTGTCAAGATACTCCAGATTTGGTCCTAAGCTATCAAGACACAAGGTGACCAAATTATTTTCCAAATCTGGCCAAATCGAGCATTAAATGTCATTTCAATCAAATACATGATTAATTTTAATTTATGTTAATTTTTTTATATTTATTTATGCATTTTTTGGTTTACTTACCAAGTTTTGTAAACTCTATAAAAGAGTTTTGTATTTTATTGTAAAAGACAGATTTGACTTAATAAAGAAAAATGTTTCTTCTTCAAAGTCCTAGCCAGCTGCTATAAAACCTCATGTTTTTTTGCGTGAGATTCGCTTGAAACGTGAGATCTGAATTATCAAAGCTCTTTTCACAAACTTTGTGGCGTCAATCAATTCCTCACAAACTTCTTTTCATCATCCACCTACTTGTATACTCTCTGTTGAAGTTACCTTCAAGGAGATACACCACCAAACCACCTTCAATCCATTCATTAGATCTTAGATATTGTGAGTTACCTCCAGCCTAGATCTCCATCACTATCCAAGTTTTTTTTTCCACGTTTCCAGAGCCTTATCATCTGGTATCAGAGCTGAAAGGTCCTATCTATCTTGTACTTTTCGTGTCTTCTACTTTTTTTTTGCTTTCTTCATTTTCTTAAGAAAATAAAACCAAACACAAATTTCCAGTTTTGAGACAGTTTTATTTTATTTCTGTAAATCCAGAAAAGCGTCCAAAATAACTTATTTCTTATTTCTTTTGATTCTCTAGAGTCTTAAATTTTACAAAAGTTTTAGTCCCAGAATTTAGAAGTTGTTTTGATTTTTTTGAGAAATAAATCTCCAACATATCAAAAACTGTTTCTGAATTTTGACCTATTTTTTTGAGTCAGTCAAAAATCACAAAAATGGCAAAAAAAAATTGTCTGATAGATCAACGTCATAGAAAGATTAGAGAATTTATTTTTCGAATTTGGAGTCTATTTGATATTTCTTTCCTTATTTTTACCAAAAACTTGTCTATATGAGATTAAATCGGATATTAAAAAAATAGGAGATACCGATCTAACACAAGATGAAGAAGTAAGTGAAGTTGGAAGGGATGAATATTATGATCCCCAGTTCATTTATTTTTCTAGCTTCCAATAAGGATATGAAGCCTACATTCAATGGGAAGAAGAGTTAGAGCATTGGTTCCGCTCCCAACACATTCCAAAAGAAGAGAGGTTTTCTTATGTCATGGATACTTTAGTTGGTGAATCATAAAAATGGTGGCAACAAGAAGAATTTAGGAGTCAATATTCTCAGCCAATAAACAGTTGGAGATTACTCAAACAGAGTATGTACCGGACATTTGTGCCAAAAATCCTAAACAAGAATTATGCTCCATAGATGATCTTGTTCCAATCAGCTCCTAAAGATAAGTCGACTCCAAAGCAACTCTACAACTCCAAACTAAAGAAGTCTATAGCCAAAGAATTAGTTTCCAGGACGAAACTACATGAAGATGGAGAGTATGATGAGGCCCACAAATCAGCCAACAACATGTTGGTTAAATTTGGACCAATCCTTACTCAGAAACTTCCAGATTTGGACCAATGTACACTCAAAGGTGGTTTTATGCTAGATAAAGAAGAACAAATCAATGAGGTAAAATTCTATGGAATATTACTCAATATGAAAGCTCTGAGATTTGAAATCATGTCAAAAGCCTCTCAGAATCAGAAAATATGAATTTTACAAGACATGTGAATCTGAACTCACTTGGTTTAGACATACGTGCATTGTTTGGAACATTATGATCGAACCAGAAGGAATTATGCTGCAAATCGACCTGGTATGAAATCTTATCATACACTGAAGACTTCTAGATTATGCCAAGATACTCGATTTTTGGTCCCAAACTATCAAGATACAAGGAACCAAAACATTTTTCAAATCTGGCATAATCGAGCATTAAAGGTCATATCAACCTTCACGAAAATACACCACCAAACCATCTTCAATCCATTCATTAGATCTTAGGTATTGTGAGTTACTTCCAGCCTAGATCTTCATTACTGTACAAGTTCCTTTCTCCACGTTTTCAGGGCCTTATCAGTAATCCTATCTATAGTAATCTTTAGTAGATCCAATATGTGTGCTGCAAATAAAATAAGTATGTTTCGCACGAACCATGATCCTAAACAATGAATAAGAATAATATTGAATTTAACAAAGAATCCATCACCGGTTGGTCTTCGAGATCAAGTAAAAGTGCTTCAGGTTCTGAATCGGATGGAGAACTTGATTCTGAATCTTCTTTCCGATCATATTTTCCCTTCCTCCGTCGTTGAGTCTTCCTTTGTGGAGATTACGCTACAAAACATTTTAAACCTATTCATCTTCCTTATCACTGTTGCTAAAACAAAAAAAAACTTAATCAATTCTATGCTTGACGTTTACGAGGAGCGCAAGTCCCATATGCCACTAATTGAAAAAGTTGAGTCTCATATGACACTTTTTTTTTGCATTTTACTTAGCATTTATTTTTAATTCAAACTCAGGGTAAGATGACTAAAAAAATCTATTTTTCATCTTATTTACCAACCCAACCTACAGTATCCAAATCCATATCCAACTCACTCAAATATCCAGTTAGATTTTAATTTTTAAACTAAAAACAATTTTATCTCTTTCTTCTTCCTCTAGTTATTTTGTAATTGTGTAATCAATTTCTAAAATTATCAAACAATACACCCGGGACACCGACTGTCATTGCCTGCCTCCGTCAACACCCGTAGCAGGTATGTCTACTAGGACCGCAACCACCTTATGCCTTGTCCAGACCTGTCTCGTCTAGATTAGTGAGTATGTGGGTGAGGCTCACAGACGATTCTTCTTTTTGGATTCTCCAATCAATTGATGATAATAGATTATTCTCATGATCAATTGCAATGTAATCTTCTGATTGGTTATAATTTATATATCAAACTATGTTTTTTGCATGCATATTATCAATCGACTGAATCAAACTTGATCTACTTGATTGTAAGAGAAGTTGAAATTGATGCAAAATGATTGATTTATCTTGAATCGAGCTGTATACTTACTATAATTTTAAGAGCTGTTTGATCAATTTTTTTGAATCGATTTATAGATTTATCAACTATAAGTGTTGATTGTGTTTTGATAAATTTGTGATGGCTGTGCATATGAAAAGGACTGAATAATATAGTTTGTGAAAGATTGAGAAGGGAGAAGCAAAATGAGATGTATGGTTAAAGATCGTGACTTATGTCTCTGTATTTAACTTTACAAATTGTTTAGTGAATTGATTATACAAGTTAAGTTTTGTATAGGTTAATGGATTTGAGCTCGTCTAGGCTGTATCCGATATTGCTAATGATCAAACTCCAGAGGAATGTATTATATCAGTAAATTTCTCAGTCTAAGTTAAAATAATCTTCCCTCCTCAAGTGTAAAGGTTGTATCATTCACATCCTAAACTTGGCTACTGATTTTTTTGAGTTGACATCAATATTCAACATGTTGGATTGTTTTCGAATGCACTTAACATTATGTTTTGAAACTGGTCTTGAATTTGAAGCAATGAATAGTTCATTTAATGCTCAGATTTTGGTCGGATAAGCTTGTCAAGTTCAACGATACACAAGCAAACAGTGAGAATGTGGCTAACCATGTGAACCAGTGGAAAAGAAGCACAATTAGATAGACTTTTAATTATTATTTAATATTAGATTTATTTTAGTGTAATACTTATATAAATGAATAATGATTGTTTTAATTTAAGTGTTCATGTGTTTGATACAATTGAAAAAACTTAACAACTAAGTCAATATAATTAAAATAACTTGTACAACCGATAATGGAGTCTAGTTTAATTGGTGAAATAAAGTTTAAAATATTAATAAACAAAAAATCAATATTGAATAGTAAACATTAGTTGAATTCGTAGAATAAAGTAAAAAAATAATAAACATGTGCTTAGTGGATCCAACTAAATTAGTTGAATCGGTACAATAAAGTAAGAAGTAATAAACATGTGCATAGTGGACCCCAACTGAACTCTTACATAGTTGTCCTATCTAATTGTTCAGTTGGACTTTCTTTTACATAGTTGGATTTTTGAGGTTTTTATGTATTTGTAGTTAGACATTGTTATATATCGGTATTTTGTAGTTGGACTTTCGATTTTTCTCAACTAATTAGTATGTTAGAACTTTTAATATTATATAACAATGAAATATTTGTTTTCACCTCATTTTCTTAATAAGTGTAACTATTTACTTTGAAAACATATAGTTTATAAGAGTGTTTTTGTGTGAAACTATAAAATTTGTTTAAAAAATAATAAATTTGGTTTCTATTGATTTATCATTGTATATTTATTGTTTTATGTGGTTTAAAAAATGTTTTTACCTAGAAATCTATTAATAAAAATATAAAATTCGAAGACTTAGAATGTTCTTAGTTGGATATAATTGGACCATATAATACACAACTTTTCTTACTTAAAGATATTTAGATCACATAGTATAAGACATATTTTTACTACAATTATGACATAATACAAATATAATTATACAATTACAAACACACAACATATCATGTACTCTGACACTGAAAATTTCTGATTTATTGATCTGTTTCCATCTGCTATTCAATAAAATTTTTATCTTGTTCTTTTTCTTCTTCTATTTTATCAACTCTCAAATTAGTAAATATTCTTCTGTTTTCTACATCATCAAATGATTCGACAAAAAAATTCAACAAATTATCAATACCAGTACCTCACTGTATCATTAACTATGATTATACAAATGTGATGGCCAAACAAGAAAAATTTAAATCAAATCTTGTTACTGAGTTGTACCATTTGTATATAAGTTATATCATTAACTCTTAGTTATAATATTTGTACCAAATGAACTATATTTATAGATTTCATTTTTATAAACTGAAATCGAATACGGTTTAACAGTTAAATTGGATATATAACCAATACAAACACCTCATTATCTCATTAAATATTATTATTAACTAAATGTGATATCCAAAAAACTAATTTTAAAATCAAATTTCAAAATTTCAAAATCACAAAATCATATATGAAAAAATTAGAAAAAAATAGTAACTACAAAAAATAGAATGACGAAAACTATGTTTAAAACATTTACAGAATATCTACGATGACGGCAAATTCCGGTGGTCAGAATTTTAAAAATTAGAAGAACTGATAATGAAAAATAAATTAAAAAAAAAAGAAGAAAGAGAAAAACACTGGAAAATGGAGAGAAGCTAACAACAACAAAATGAATAAATGAATGTATATTTATGCTACTCATTAAGGGTAAAATAGGATTATCAGGAGACGATCTTACGGGATCATTTTCTAAAAGACCCTTAAATATTAAAGTTAAATCCTTTACACCCCTCACTATTTTATATACCCTTTAACTAATTATTTAATTTAAGAAATTTAAAAAAATGGGTCCCACCTTTCAGTTTTTATATCCGAACCAACTCAAATCTATCCACAATAAAATTAAAAAATATAAATAATCATAATATCATGAATCCCACTTAAACCACCATCTTCTTCTTCTTCAATTATATCCCAACCAAAAGTTAGTCTTTAAATTTTGATAATATGATCATTTATCTTAAAATCTGAGTTTTAAACTATGATATTAGAATTTTTGATAACTTTTGAGAGGAATTTTAGAAAAAATGGAAGTTAGAAAAAATTCAAGCTCATCATTAGAGGTAAGCATAGTTTAAGCTTGGGTTTATGTAATCTAGCTATAAAAACTCAATTTTTTGTTTTATGAAGTTTCAAATGAGTAAATAGGGTTTTTTTGTTGTTATTAAACGACATTAGTGATCATGTAAAGAAAATCGAACAGATTTGTGTCGGTAAAAACGAGTCAAAACCCAGAATTATACAATTAAAAATTAAACATAACACTAGTACAACTGATACAACTATGTAGTACTATACAACTTATACAACTTGTAATTTATGAGAGTATAGACGTATTTTTAGTGTATTAGGTAATGTGGATATGAATGATACACATTTGGTAGAAAAAGATCAAGTTACCAATTTAGAATTGGAAAATCATTTACAAAATCTATTTCTTAAACAATAGGGAGTTTGTGGTGAAAATGACCAATCTAATGGTGAAAGAGACCAATTGATATATTGTATTTTGAGTCGTTTTCACGGACAAGTCATGTCTGTTTTAGTGTCTTTTGTCTATTTTGAGTCATTATACAGGTTCCGGAGTACAGGTTTAGGGATTTGAATATTTGGGAGCTTGGAATCGGAAAACACGGATGTTCTGGCAGATTTTCACAAGCCAGCCCGATCGGACAGGACACAGTC
>KE156995.1:16509-37414 GCA_000411055.1 Leavenworthia alabamica
ATTAAGGTGATATACCCATAAACCGTCGGTATATTGATACCCATTAAACTGTCAGAATCCGTCGGGACGTTTTAAAAGAAATAAAAATAAAAATATATATTTAATATTGATACTAAATAATACAACCATATATATCTGGATTAAACAATACTCAGTCTCAGATGATGAGCCGTCCAAAGGAATTGAATCTGTTTCCGAAAACTCGCCAAACAAATCTTCTGATTCTGAATGTACTCTATCGGCACCAAAAACAGATAAATCTATAACTAGATTAACGGAACCAGATGGATCTACTGGAACCATCTCAGAATTGTCAAAAGGCTGTAAAGGTGAACGTTCAGTAACTCCGTAAATGATTCCTCTAGGAACAATTGGTGTTGCTGTAATACAAGGGTATGCGAGATGTGTAACACGAGAATATGGGATGTAACATACCTATAGTGACAGATTAGTATATTTCTGATTAAATAATTATGTCATAATCATATAAAATATTATTTAATAAGTTATGATTTTAAATACCTAATCTTCTTGCGATGCAAGTATGAATGAATCATAATGTGAAAGTCTACATCGTGAATGAATTGATGTGACACCAAATTTATTAACTTCAACACCAGTTCCTATTATGGGATAATAGCAATCACACATGAAAACATAGCAACGTAGAATTAAAATTCCTGGATAGCGGATTTCTAATATCTGACAAAGTGTCGTAGTAAACAATATCACCAGATTTAGCTGAGACGCCTGAATCATAAGTTATTCGTGAAAAATCATCTTCATAACTTTTAAACGCATATCCTCTAGTGCAATACCTTGAGTAAGATGTTTTGATAAGAGTGGACCATTTATGAACTCTAGTAACCATGTCGGAAAACTCTGGCCGTTATTTATGACTTCAGTTAACTATTATATATAATAATATTTTTATGTCAAACTGCTCAATGCCAATTAAAAATAAGTTAAACGTTTCTTATGTATAAATGTAACCAAGCAGAAAAATCAGATTTTTTTTTGTATTTCCAGTTCTTCTTGTGTCTTGTATGGAAAATATGCTCTAATAATGCTTATATATATCCTACAAAATAAGATTAAAGATTATTGACATTATATACATATAATTAACAAATATAATTTAAAATTACTTTTCATATTCCAAAATGTCATCACAATTTTTAGGAGATACATATGCAAGTGTGATTGTTCTTGTTCCGACAATGTTGATTTTTTTCCTTTTCCACCAAAACATCCAACTTGTGAAAATATTTGAGGCACATATACGGGGTACGTGGCTTTTTCTCCTCTATCGTCCTTTCGAGCAATCCGTCGACTCCTTTTCCGAACTCGCGAAGGAAAATAATATTCTGCAAAGTGGGATGCTTCCTCATTTATGCTTTGTGCAACAATCGATCCTTCAACGCGACTCAAATTTTTTAGTTTTTTTTAGATGAAATATGTACCGCTCGAATGGATACTTCCAACAGTATTGGACTGGACCTCCCAATGAATCTTCTTGTGGGAGATGTATAGGTAAATGTTCCATCACATCAAAAATGATGGCGGAAAAATCTTCTCAAGATTACATAGTATAATTGGTATATTTTCCTCTAACTATTGAATACCATCTGATGTAAGTGTCATTCTACATAAATCCCGAAAAAGCCCTTATTCATGTGGGAAAAGGCCTATTTCAACATAAACAATTTCCAAAGTGTCTTTATTAACATAAACTAAAGATCAGTGCTTAATTCAACATGAATTAGACATAAATTCAAATTTTATACATGAACTTCATAATTATGTTACTAAACCGACATTGACCCTAATCCCGTTAGTCAACCGTTAATTAAGCTGACTAAGCATGAAACGTGGCAGATTAGGTGTTAAAACCCGGTGAATGTGCAAAACGACGCCGTTTTACGTATCGAAGAAACAAAAAAAAATTGAAAACGACGCCGTTTTCAATTGGGGCAAAAATTAAAATTAGGGTAACTCTTTCTTCTTCATTTTTCTCCCATCGAGACTCTGTCTCCAAGAGTAGTGAAGCTCCTCTTCTTTGTGAACGTAAGTGGTTCTTCTTGGTCTTTGGCAAGTAAATCTATATTATTAGTATCTTTTTGATTAGCTTGATTTTCAGCTTGGTTTTCTTAAATGGTGAGAAATTATAGAAAATTTTTGGTTTCAGATTAGCTTGATTATGCTTGTCCCTTTGGATCCGATTGTGTAAGTGACACTTCAATTTGTTGTATTGAGTCAATTTTTTGTGTATTAAGTCAATTTTTTGTACGATACAGGTTGTGGTGTATCATACGTTTAAATGGACTGATAGGTGCATTGTAGAGGAGATAGAGGATTTGAAAGATAAAATGGACAATATCGAAGAAGCTTCAACTTCGTTACAAAAGAGCTTAAATGCGTGTGAATCTGAGATTGACACTCTTGCAATGGAGACCCGTGTGTGTGAAGCTACGGTAGAGAAGGAGATCCGAGAGTGTAAGATGCAACTACGTAGCTTGAAGAATATCATTGTATGTGTTATGATGATGCTTGTGTTCTATGTTCTTATAAACTGAGAATGAGTAAATTGCAGTTTAGTAGATTATGTGTAGAGACAAGGGAGACAATTATGTAATTATGTAGTTTGTTGTTTTAAGATTAGATTGAAAGTAAACAACTTGACTCTTGTGAAGATTAAGAGTTTTAACATGAGATTAGAGGTAGACAAGAGTTTTAACAACAACAATAGTTTAAATTAGTAAAACCAACAATATTAGTGTTAAAAGGAGACTACAAAAACCAACTTCTCTCCTACAAAAACCAACAATAACCAACTACTCTCCTTGCTTCTTCTCCTACAAAAACCAACAAAACCATATCCTCTCCTAAAAATCTTCTTCCCTCTGTGACTGAAACAAGTCAACAACAAAAATACAAAATCAGATCAAAACTCGATACAAGAATTCACTAAGTCATACAGAAAACTGACATGACTTGGACCTTCACCTTGTGTGGTGTTGGTGGACTCATATCCCTCTTGTGTTGACCCATATCCATCTTGTGTAGTGTCAGCATCTCTTCTATTTGATTGCTTTTTCTTTGGTGGCCTATATACTTCAACACCTTGATTGGTGCATTTTCTTGTGTTGTGCCCAATAAATCCACATTTTCCACAATGCATGATCCTTTTCTCTCTTGAAACCTTTTTCTTTGTTGGAGATTCATGTCTTCCTTTCTTCTTTTTTGGCTTTGGCTTCCTTCCTTTTCTATTTTCAATTTCTTCAACCAGACTTGGAGGTGGCAAGATAACAGAACCAGACTTCGGCCAAAACTGCATGCCATTTAGAGGATGAATTGAGTCACTATAAATGTGTCGTTGTCAGGTAGTAAGATAGAAATTGGCAATGAAATCTTCCTTAATGAGCTTCTTTTCAGCAATGACACGTAAAGCATGGCGACAAGGAAGACCACTCATTTCCCATTTTCGACAAGCACATGTCCTCAGCCTCATGTTCAAGTTGAATGCTTTCCCAGACTCAAGTACTTCACATCTACCTTCTGCTCCAGGAATCATCTTACAAAACTTGATCTTACTCTGCTCTAACTCTACATGTTCTGTTGCTTTGAGAGTGAAAATACCTATGCGATCCATTGCTGCCTTCTTCCTTAGATCAATACGAATCATTGTTTTTCTCCTTATTGTCTCCAACATCTCAACCATTGGCATATAACTTGCAGGATCAATTGCATTATTAAAGGACTCTGAGATGTTGTTGTGAACATCTACACATGAAGATGTTGGAGTGAAGAAAGCAAGACTACAATTAGTGGGATTCTTCTGCATTACAGCTTCATAGACACGGATATCATAAGCTTTGAGTGCTTCCATATTTGTTTCATACTCAGACAATGTGTAGCTTTCTACTACTCTCCAGAATAGTGGTTTCAATTCACTTTGGTTAGGGAACATTTTCTTCAAATTCCCATAGATGTGTCTTGTACACATTCGGTGTTCAATCTCTGGTAGTTCCCGTTCTACTGCATTTAACAAACCCTAAAATATGTAAAAATGTCTAATGTTAGACATGAAACAAGATTAGACATATGATAATATAAAAACTCTATTTTACCTTTTGTCTATCTGAGATAATAGTAAAACCACAACCATTTTGAAGATTAAGATCATTCTTGAACTTTTGTATGAACCAAATCCAATTCTCTTCATTTTCAACATCAACAACTGCCCAAGCAATCGGATACATTTGATTGTTGGCATCTCTTCCCACAGCAGCCAATAATTGTCCTTTAAGTGTGCTCTTGAGGAAGCATCCATCAACACCAAATATAGGACGACACCAATCAGACCATAACCTTTTTATGTTTGCAAAACATACGTAAAATCTATGAAATATTTCTGATCCAGCTTCACCTGTGTAAGTGTCTAACACCACGGTTGATCCAACATTAGAGCTACAAACAATAAAATAAATTAAATCTTCATAGATTAAATAAAAACTGAAACTAGAATTAAAAATAAAATACTTCCCGAAGAAGCTCTGTTTTGTAATCTAAAAGTCTAGAAAATTGTTCTACATGCTCACGGTTGATAATCTCCAATGCCTTGGCTTTTGCTTTCTAACATCTATCAACTGTTGTCATCAAATTAAACCGTTGATGAATTTGTTGTTGTATAATCTTCGGTCTCATCTCCGGATCCATCCTTATATCGTCCATAAAGAGCTTTGCAATCACAAGAGCTTTTAAAATCTTGCTATACCCATCTTTCATGCAAGTGTGCTCATCTTCATATCCTTTCACCATCCACTTTCCAATGGGTTCTTCATATGAACAATATATATGCCAAGGACATCCATCTCCTATGCCAACACTTTGCTCCACTATGATTTTTTCCCCATCGGCTTAACATTATATTCCAACCATCCTTCAATGTATAATCAATTAGAGCTTCTTTGAAATTCTCTAAACTGTTAAAGACTTGTTTCAGCCTCAATTCACCACTACCTTGTTTCCAACTGACATAGTTTTCACTTTCATCTTCACCATCTGAGTTAGGAGGCATGTTATGGTAGTCAACTTGAACATCTTCATCAGCAAACGAAGCCACTACGCTTTCAACTCTGATCTCTTCTTCACATGCTTGATCAATTACTACATCGTTTGCATACTTATTCGAATCAACCATAAAAACATCGATTTGTTTTGTCCATTCAGCCGCTTCACACATCTTCTTAAAGCTCAATCTTCCATCAGACAAATTCTTTCGTTCATGACACTTCTTAAAAGGTAGCCGATACCATAACAGTTAACCATATAAATCTTCAAACTCATCACCCAATACTATGAAGAAATCGTCGGGTTTACAGGTTATTTGTCTCACATCTCCTTCAACATAACACAAATCTCCATTATGATTCCTTAGCCAAAACCCACCAAAGTATACATTGAAATTAGCATAACTGTAAAAACAAAAATAAAAATTCAAATCAACAACGAGAACCCGATGAAGTTGTGACCTCGAATTCGAAAACGAAATAAAAAAATAACATTGTAATTACCTCATTTTCGCATTCTAAATTGAAATTGTGAACTCGAATTCTAGAAAATTCTAAGTTGAATCGCGAGAGAGTTGGTGATTCGCGAGAGAGTTGAATTGCTTGAAGAATCGCGAAGTTGAATCGCTTGAAGAATCGCGAAGGTTAATTTTGCCCCAATTGAAAACGATGTCGTTTTCAATTTTTTTTTTCTTTGATACGTAAAACGACGTCGTTTTCAATTTTTTTTTTTGGTTTCTTCGATACGTAAATCGGCGTCTTTTCAATTTTTTTTTCTTCGATACGTAAAACAGTGTCGTTTTCAAAAAAAATTTTGTTTCTTCAATACGTAAAACGGCGTCGTTTTCAATTTTTTTTTTTCTTCGATACGTAAAACGGCGTCGTTTTACACATTCACCGGGTTTTAACACCTAATCTACCACATTTTATGCTTAGTCAGCTTAATTAACGGTTGACTAACGGGATTAGGGTCAATGTCGGTTTAGTAACATAATTATGAAGTTCATGTATAAAATTTGAATTTATGTCTAATTCATGTTGAATTAAGCACTGATCTTTACTTTATGTTAATAAAGGCACTTTAGAAATTGTTTATGCTGAAATATGTCTTTTTCCCTTATTCATGTATTAAAAGTACATATTTGTAAGAGTTAAATAAGAAAATAGTGAAATAGGTAATAAAATAAAATAAATTAACTTGTTATAGTCTCCTGAATTTCGGCCGGAAGTAATTTAGCAAATGCAAACAATAACAGATGTTGCATGATAACATGACAATTATGACTTTTCATACCAATGAATTTACCTTCTCCATAATCGACGCAATTCCTTAGGTTATAAGCATATCCATATGTCAATTTGACATCTTCTCGTATCCACTCGAAACATGCCGTTTTAGCCGTCCCCTCTAAACGGAAAGCTGGTGCAGCACAACTCCCATTTGGTTGAATATGAAGTATATCACGTGCACAAATAATTGGCAAATCTATTCTTGACTTCAAATTATCTTTGGTTTTCTTCAAAATGTTTAGAACGGTGTTCATGATGTTATCAAAAAAGTTCTTCTCAATATGCATAACATCGAGATTGTGCCGCAACAAAAGATCTTTCCAATATGGTAACTCCCAAAATATACTTTTTATGCAAATTATGATATTCACCAACACTGTCAACGTGAACATGTCCATTGCCGCCACAGTACGTTGTTTTCTTAGGACCAAAATCTCTTAGTTGATCTAACATCATTTCACCATCAATTTGCGGAGGTGGACCTTCAAAGACTCGGTTTCTTTTATGTAAATAATCTTCTTGACCTTCGGTAAGGATGATTTGCTAGTAGAAACATTCGATGACAATCGAACCAGCATGTCTTTTGTCCATTCTTCAATTGGAATGCATCTGTGTTATCTTGACAGTACGGACAAAATAATCTTCCATGTGTTGTCCATCCAGATAATATACCATATGCTGGAAAATCACTAATAGTCCACATAAAAACAGCACGCATCAAAAAAATTTGTTGTAGTGAGACATCATAAGCGGGGACACATTCATTCAAAAGTAATTGTAACTCATATATCAAAGGCTGTAGAAATATATCTAGTGACCTTTTTGGATGCTCAGGACCAAGAACAAGAACTGTCATAAACAAAAACTCTCTACGCATACATAAAGACAGAAGAAGATTGTAAGGAGTGAAAATTACAGGCCATAACGAATATTGTCTTTCATGTCTTTCAAATGGATTGAAATCGTCCGTACATAAACCCAAGTATACATTACGTCTTTCGGAAGCAAAATCGTTATGAAGTGCTTGAAAATGTTTTCATGCCTCCGCTTCGGATGAATGTGTTATTTCTTCCCCTTCCAGATGCTCAGCGTGTCATCTCATGTCTTCCGCCGTACGCTCTGATTGATATAGACGTTTTAATATATCTGTCAGCGGTAGATACCACATCTATTTGTATGGAATTTTTGACCTATTGTTTGTCTCTCGAAACCTCGATTTTTTACAAAATTTACATCGACTTCGTTGTTCGTCTTCTCTCCAGTAGATCATGCAGTTATCTATGCAAACATCTATGTTTTGATAAGGTAGATTAAGACCAGCAACGAGCTTCTGCACCTCGTAATATGATGCAGATGCCAGATTATGTTCAGGCAAGATGTCTTTAACAAAGTCGCAAAATGCGTCAACACATTCTTCCGCCAAATTGAAATCCGTCTTTATCCCCATTAATCGAGTCGCGGATGATATTGGTGAATGTCCTTCTCTACAACCACTATACATTGGTTGTCTAGCAGCATCTTGGTGGTTCTTCCTTTGTTTCATCTATGATATTCTCTCTAAACGTATCATTGACCATATTTATTGTACCTAGACCAAAATCACTATCGCTTTGTTGCTATACTTCCGTCAGAAATTTTTTATCGGAATACACCTGCTTTTCTTGTAGTGTCAAGGGCATGTATATCTGACTCACATTTTCTTTTTATTATAATGCTAATCTTTTTATAGTTTTTAAAATCATATACAATATACCAGAATTTATTAGTTTCAGTAAAAATATATTAAATCCTATTTTACAATATTTTCGAATGTGTTTTTTTATTTCTGGTAAAAACCTAGAATATGGTCTTAGTTATATTTATATCACATACGGTTTTATTATATCTTCGATTTTTTTAATTCATATTTTAAAGTTATATTGTGTTAAATGTAGATTTGATGATAAAAACCTAGAAACTCTACGAGTAAGAATGAAGCCAAAGGGATGAACGAATTGTTTGGCTCAAACACCAAATGTATTTATTGGGAAGATTACTTTATGAAAACACATATCCCTGGCCTCATTACACACGTGCTCAAGAAATAAAGTTCAAATAAAAATATTATACCAAGTCAAGTCAAAGGATAAGTGTATTTTATGTTTTTTTTTCAAGTAGTGTGGGTAGGTAAAGCTATCATATATAATTATTATTATAATAATTTGAATATAATTCCAAAAGTAATGCTGTATTTCTAAACGATTAATATATAATATACACATATATACTACTTATTGACATAACAAGATATATGAAATTATGAATTACAAGAGTATTGTTGATTATCATTAATACTATTAGATCTTACTAAGCGTTCCCCAAACGGCTTCAAAGTGATAATGAAGAAATATGCAATATATGGTTTGAAATTGATGAAGTTTGACTAATTTGACAGAGAATGATAGTGTTGTCGTTGCTGATGTACGTTGTAGAGATGGTGATCTGATGAACATGTAGATTCAGTGGCAGAGAACAGACGAAAGAGATGATCGAGGTCGGGATATAGAAAGTCATTAATGAAAGGTTTATCAGAGTGTATTATATTGTTAGGCTTATGTTAGCTAATATAGTAGTAGATATGCACATGATAAGTTTCTGTTAGGCGCAACACATGTTTTGATGAGCACAATGACTCCATAAAAGAGTAAGCTGTGAAGCTCAACCTGATTTGGGTTTTCATTTACAAAATAAAATAAACTGAAAATTAAATAAAGGCAGTATCACGTTCAAAATATAAGAATCTTACTCGAGGTTTTGAAGAAAGATAATTAATAAAAGAAACAAAAATAGATGTATATAGTTCAGAAACACTAAACTTAGATTCATAAATTTACGATGGACTTGAATAATTGAAAATTTGATGTTTTGTATTTAGAAGTTTCTGATGAACATAAATTAAGAAAATATTTGGAAACATTTAGTTAACATAAAATAAATAATACAAAATTTTTTTGATAAGTTAAAAAAGAAAAAAGATAAAAAAAATCTTTAATAATTGGATCGAAATTCGAATATCTGATATATATATATATATTATTAGACCCTACCTTCTTAATATAAAATCACAATTTGTAATTTGTTGTCAGAACACAATTTTAAACAACTGGTTCCGATTCCGACCATGAGAACTAATGCGAGTCACCAAAATATGAGATAAATTATTTCAACGTTTAGCCTCGTGGCGTGGCCCAATTCGTAGGGTTAAAATTTGGAGAAGGTCTCTCCTTATAAAATGTCTGGAGCTTCAGTTTCTCCTCCAATTAAAAAATTTACTGACGTTAGATAAGAGGTAAAAGTAAAAAACTACAGCCATCATGATTTTATAGTATACACAATAAGACATATAATATATAAAATTGGACCACTCGTAATAGTAACGTCAATTTAAGTCTATACAATAAGACATGTTTCTTCTGTTTCATTAATTAATTTTCTAAATTTTTGAATATTTTATTATATTTAATTTTTACTATTATTTAATAAAATTATAAATTAAAATAAATTTAACAAACATTAAATAAATAATTAAAGATATTAATTATTTAGAAATTTGAGTAAATATATAATTAAAATAAAAAATTTAAATTCTTTTAACTTTTGATGAAAAAAAATACAAAATCAGTATATAACTTTGGACCACTGGTAATAATAGTAACGTCAATTTATCAGACATAAATGATGCACCTACGGACACTGTTATTGTTGACCAAACATTCACGGCTCATTAAAACGACAAGGCTTTCCATTTTTAGTATCATTTCAAACTCTTGCGAGTGAAGATGGTTTAACATGTACATGGTATAGACAATGAAGTTTAAATGGTTGAATTATTAACTTTATTCTTTAACAATAGCTAAATATGTAATCATTAAATGAAGAAATAAAATTCACAAAATTAATGGTGATTTATCTAAGATTTAACTAAGGTCTTTCCCTAACTCAGCTTCTAGATACCTAGTATTCGTTTGAGTGTAATAACATATTGTTCGGTTGAATATAAATTTGCAGCAAAAATAAAGGTGGATGAATTTAAGAGCCGTTAAAATAGAAGAAAAATTCAAAAGTACGTTAGTCAAGTGTGCAAAGCCCAACCACCAAATATCAGCTCATTTTGGTTCCTTTACTTAATCGTTTCTTTTATATAATACATTCCCCATGTTTCACTCAGACAAGACTCTACCTAAAACAATCAAATCTAACAACTCTTTGTTTAATTTGAGTTTCATCAATGAAGAATCAAACAGTTCTTGCAGCATTCTTCTTATTTGTTTTGGCCATCTTCTCCAACTTTGATCTCTCGGATTCTTCCCTTGTCCGCGGCAAGGTGTCTTGCCTTGACTGTCATGGCGATTTCGACTTCTCAGGTCTATTTTTTAAGTCTTACACTAACACTGATCACATTTTCATGTAAACTTTAGTTCATTTGATATCTAGAGACCATAATTTATGTTTCAGGCATTAAGGTTCTTTTAAAATGTGATGGAGATAATAAAGCGATAACCACCATGGCGGCTTCAGACGGATCTTTCAGGTCAATGCTTCCGACGGCTGACAAAAAACAATCACTAAATTGTCTTGCCAAGCTCTTGGGAGGTCCTGAACAACTCTATGCTCAAAAACACAACTTGGTCTCTGAATTGGTCAAATCCAAACACAACTCCAAAGTTTTAACTACCTCAAACCCACTTTCATTCTCTCTGACATGCCCCAAACCAACCGGAGATAATGTCGGAAATATGATCGGAGATTTGAAGACTTTTAATTTTACGGGAACAGGAGGTTTTGGATTCCCACCTGTTAGCTTCTTCCCTTTCTTACCAATCATTGGCATCCCATGATTTACTTTAGTTCTCATTAAGAAGACATATTCATACATATGCTCTGTTGCTTTACGTGTGAATCGAAGACAAATTAAACTAAGACGAGACAAAAAAATATTTTAGCAAATAAAATTTATCATGTTTAGTGAGAGATATATAATGTTTATTTATGGGTACCCTTTATTTATGTGATAAAGAAATGTTGTTTTATTGGTTGTATCCTAGTTAATGGCATCTAAGTAAGGTTTTTGCAGCATCGTATTTGGTTGATTTGAGAAAAAAAGTTATGGCGACTGAGACTAGAGAGAACATTTGCCACATAATCACAGGACATTGAAACTCTAAAAGACAAAAACATAAACGATATTGTCTACTTGAATGGAGAAAGAAAGAAACCATTAATAATAGCAACAAAGAGAAACAAAACTGTCTTTAAACAATGTAATATGGATCCTACCAAGTCAGGATTCTGAATAAACCCATAGATAAGAAGAAGAAGAAGGCTCATCATTACAAGAAAAGAAAATAAAATTTCCTCAAAATGTTGATGATACCTTATAGAAACTTTGAGATAAACATCTTAGAAAACCCGGCTTGGTGGACTCATTGTACTCTTTAAGTACAAACACCTCACCTGCAAAAGGAAAAAAAAAACAGAGTTTAGATACCAGTAAACATATGGAGAAAGATCAAGACAACGTAAAAAAAATTCAAGAGGTTGTGACTAACATTTTGCCAGTTCTTCTTCAAGAGTGAAACAAGGAAGTTAACACTCATCTGAACATTCTGAAAGATCTGTTTCTCTTCCATGTCAAGATTACCAACAGCAACTCCCATACAAAGAACCTTCTTTAGCTGAAACTTCACTGTTGCCTTGGTCTCATTCACTTTGGATTCCAAAGACTCTTGGTGGCTAACAAGTGTTGGGAACTTTCCTGTTTATTGTTGAATAAAGTCATTATTATATGATATAAAGGAACTAAAGGAAAAATAAGGGTTGGTTAAGGATAAAGACATGCCAGCCTTGTTGAGACCAGGACCAAGAAGACGAGGAATCTGCTTAATGACAGATTCAGAAGCAAGGAAAGCATGAAACTTCTTAGCAAGCTTCTTAACAAGTTTCTTGTTCTTGTTCAACTTCTTAAGAGCTTCAACATCCATAGACTCCAATCCAATCTTCTCAGCCTAAGAAATGTATACAACTAACACATTATTAACATTATCAAAAGTAACACATATTATAGTTGCTAGGATGATAAAAAAGTGAACCTCTTCGACGTGCTGAGCATCACCAAGCATACAAATCTTCATCTTAGGTCTTGGAATGTGAGGTAATTTAACAGAACCACTAAACCTCTTGTCCTTTTGAGGGTCATAGTTCTTAAGACCAATCTGAAGTTCAATAGTCTCAGTGAACTTACGTGGCTTAGTCTCCTTACAGTGAGTGATAATGGCTGCTATTGCCTCTCTCACAGCTTCACTCTGTAGCTTACTGCCACCCATTTCAACATTTTTCGGATTTCAACGTTATAATAATAATATAACAATAGCAATAATGACCACAGAAAAAAATGATTATACCAATTAGGTTTAAATCTTAATTCAAATCTACATTTGATTCTAAGAGTTTTGAAATACTTTATTTAGAGAATTGAATCATTACTAACATACACAAATAAGTCGAATACAAACCTCATTTTTGAGCTTGCTCAATTAAAATTTCCACCTGAAACGAAAGTTTAGAAGAAAAAAATATTAGATTCAATGAGATTACTTAAAGTGTTACCGAGAAACGTAAAGAGAAGTATCAGATCCATGTAAGTAAAAAAGAAAGGAAAAAATAGGATTAGGATTGAAGAAGAAGAAGAAGAAGCATTTCATTACCTGTGTAAAGATCGGAAACAGAGAAGAAACGGCGAGTGGAAATTGTCGTCTAACTTATATGATCGATGATGATGAAGAAGAGTGGGCAAATAACCTAATCCATTTAGGCCCAAATAGGTCACTATAACCATTCAGAAAACTAAAGCCCAATATTGATTTAAGCCCACAAAAGATTATTGTGACTTTGGAGGAAGCACGTCCAATTACATCATCTATCAATGCTTCTCTACTCTTTGTACTAGACACGGCACCTACAGAAACCAAACTCATATTTTCTAACTATCTCATCAAAAATAATAATGGAATCAACATCTTAAAATCAGATTTTGCGTAGTACCTGAACCCTTGGCCTCAGCCTGATGATTAGAATTTAGAAGGTTCATTGAGCGTGTTACTGGCTGTTCCAGAACCACCATTTTCTGATGATTTTGCATCATTGCTGGGAGAACTAAACAAAATGTCTTGAAGAGCAGGATCAGCAAAACAGCTAAAGCCAGTTTCTTCAAACAGCTAAAGATCGTTGTGGTTTTTTTATTAGTATTATATATGTTCGAGTTTTTAATTAAACAAATTTTTAGTTTTAATATGGTTTGTGATGTTTTGTACATCAACTCATAATATAAACTTGATATATATAAGAACAAAGTTACTGCTTTGTGTAGAATGAACCACATTTTAAAGAAGGGAACCTATAAAATCATAACTTAATCATTTGACCAATAATGTCTTTCAACTATTTTATTTACAAAATCTATATATAATAAAGATATTTTATATCCATCAAATGAATCCCTTAGTTTAAGACATTTAATTTTGTAAAAATATAGATGATCTCATCAGTCAACAAGAAGAGCCTTTATGATATCTATGCATTTCTCTTCGTAGGCGTTTAGAAGATGTCCATAACCTAAGACCTCATGGTACTTAATCCATGGAAGCTTTTGTGATATATATTGATTAACTTCGTATGGAATGATTCTATCTTCCATTGCTTGCCATATGTGAACTGATCCTTCCCCTTCCACGAACGGATTTTCCAATTCAGTCGGGTCAAATTCCCATGTTGCGAATCCAGCTATCATGTCTCGGTGAAGACATTCATGGTCTCCTTGTTGCCGAACTTTTTCCTAAGGTTTAAAATATATCATTACATAAAACGCACGGTCGAAATATAAATATAAATATAAAAACACAAGACACTTGCATATGAAACCTAGGGATATAAAAACATTACTTCTAATTTGGCCCATAACTTTTAAACTTTTAACTTTAACCCCTATATTTCAAATACCAAACTAATAAGCCCATCAATGTATGTCAGATTTCCAACATGGCCACGATCGAACTCCTATACTTTGACTCATGAACGTATTCTAAACTCAAATGTGAAATTGTAAAAAATGTTGTATACCATGCCAGGCCTTGGATTCTTCGACTTCTTCTTTATTACATCTAAATCTTTGTCGCTGAATAAAGCCCTGTCGCCAGTGATCATACTCGAAGACGAAAACAGTTTTTGAGTCAACCACCAGTATAATAGCCATGGAACATAATGAGCCACTCTATACGTCCACTGGTCTTTCTTTGGCATTAAGTCCAATGCTTTACTCAATATGTCTTGAGGTACTTTAGTCCACCAATAGTTCACAAATGGAACCATTAAGACTGCTCCAGCTAGTCTAAAAAACTCCAAAAGAAACATTGAAAATTATGAAATAAAAATGTAAAAGCAGAACAAAATTTTAAATCTTTAAACCTGTGGGGAATGTATTTAAGGCAACTGTAAACTGAGTAAGCACCAAGTGATATCCCAAGAACGTAGAACTTTGGTCCGATCTTGAGTTTATCAGCGAGTTCTTGAATGTCGTATGCTTCACTTTTAACTGTACGTGATGGGTGTGGATCACTTTCTCCATATCCTGCTCTATCGTAGAATAAAAAGTATATCCCAAGTTCCTCAATTAGATCCTGCAAAAAAAAAACTATTTATTATTATGATTTAGGATGTCAATTTTGAGCTAGTGTATGTATATGATTTTACATTAAAAAAAATTGTTTAAAAAATAAATAAAACGTTTTTCAATTCTTAGTAAAAACATATACTCAAACTTAATTTTTTTTTATGTATCTGACTTTAGCGTTTACCATTAACATAATGTCCCAAAAAATTACCAAAGAACAAAAAATATATATCATAACATATAGTAACATGTAATAAATGCAAATGAAGTATCAATCTATATGTGAAATGGTGAAAATTGGGCATATGACATGTGCGAGAGTAAAGTAGAAAATAAGTGTTAGGTACCTTAGGTATGGGGAATTCAATGTCTTTGGAGCTATTGAAGCCATGAATAACGATGATCTTGCAGTTAGCATTGGCTTTATCAACGCCTGATTCTCTATAGGCAAGATATCTTCCGTCACTGAGCTTAATTCTCGGAGAAGTAACCGGAGGACCGTGAGGAACGCCGCAGATACGCGGTGGTGGAGGCTTCAATGATCGGTAAATGTAGACTATAAGGCAGACTAAGAAGGCAACAATGACCGAAACCATCATTATTGTTATGTATTACCTGAAACAAAGGAGGCTTGAATAAGTTAATGATAATTAACAAGAAATCAAGAATTAGATCTGATGAGAATGAGAAAGAGGGAGACTTGATATTAAAGTGAATGAGATTTGAGGTGGAGAGATCAGATGCTTGTAGATTGGTGAAACCATTAATTGATTCTCATATTTATAGTAGAAAAACCATATTTGGAATGTATTAAAATCACTCTCTTCTCTCGTGTGTGTGTAATTTTTTAAAAATTATCAGTATATTATGACGGAAGTAGTAAGAGAGAGAGAGATGAGTAAATCACCGATTGAAATCCAATAATTGATGTAGAAGACAGTAGGCGGAAGGTAGTAGCAGCACGCATTATTGTGACGTTGACATGCGTAAATTGCTGTCTTATGATCCCATTTTGTCTTTTTGTTTTTATCTTTTTCTTATTTTTTACATGAATAGTAAATCATTATTTCTGGTAATAGCCATTAGCCATATAAGTCTTTGTTTTTATCAGCGTACGTAATTGGTAAAATTAGAAAGGAAGTAAATTGGTGCAGTAAGCAAGAGGACAAGTTATCCAAAGCGATCGAGCAAAAATAGCATCAAAACAAATTATATAATTCTTCATAGAAAAGTGAACAGGTTGGTATATAGGCAATGTCTGCTAAAATATATAGGTAAATCGTAAATAACTACACAAACTTTAGGGTTATATTTTAAGGAAAATAAAATATAGACTAGTACATGTTTCAATCAATAGTATCTAAGAAAAACTAAAAAATTAAACTAATTATAATTACAATAAGTGTTGTCTGACTTATTATTACTATTATTATTTTCAAGTCATATTTCCGAACTAAAATCCGGGGTTAATTAACTATAACCAATTTAGAGAAAATTGTCTTACATCAAGAGAAATTAAAAATTTGAACCCTATAATATGGGATAGGTTCGAACATACGTTGAGCAAAGCTTAATTAAAACAAGATCCAAAATGCAACTCATTGTTCAGACTTTCTTTGTTCCAAGGAGCATTGGCTTCAATAAAATGATATTTTTTTCTTTTTGGTTCAAGAAAGTTTCGTTTCGAACGGTCCATTAGTATTGAAACAACGTAGACTCGGTCGGAAATTTAAACCGGTTTCGCGTACTTGAGAACAAGAGAAGATAACGCTAATTTAACTAACCGCCAAAGAAACAGTTGACACGATGTGTACATCAAAAGACCAAAAAGATGTCAACATGCAGAGACTTTAAAAAATGGAAACAGAGAAATAACTGTAGACCAAAACCACTTGTCCACATAAGAGACACATTTGTATACGTGGCGAATCCCTAACCTGCTTTAAGAACACTTGTTTATCTTCGGAGACGACAGAGTAGCATTCTCGTTGCGTCCTTATTACAAAGGACCTTTCGTCATTCTATATTAGCTTTTTGCAATCTGACTCTGAAACACACTCATAAACCAAACTTAAGTCTTCTGATCTTTCGTTTACTTCAATCACAGTTAAAAGAGTTTGTTCGATGAAAGTACACGACACGAGATCTAACGCACACATGTCTGGGGATGAGCAGAAGGTATAAACTAAATCTTTCTAATTTGTGTTAATGTTTTTTCATTTTAATTTATTTCTTTTTTTATTTTCTCCAGAAGGGTAATTTGCGGAAGCACAAAGCAGAAGGGAAGCTTCCAGAAGCTGAACAGTCTCAGAAGAAAGCAAAGTCGGAAAACGATTCTGTTGACGGCGCAGGAGATGCAGCATCAGAGTACAACGAGTTCTGCAAAGCAGTTGAGGAGAATCTATCAGTTGAACAGATTAAAGAAATTCTTGAAATCAACGGTTATGATTGTTCTGCTCCAGAAGAGACGTTGTTAGCTCAATGGTTAGTCTCATTATTAGTTTGAACAACTTCTTTATTTGTAAATATTCTTATACTTTAATATAAAAAAATTCTTGAGAGCAGCCAAGATATGTTGTTTTATGGAGCGTTAGATAAATGTCCTTTATGTGGAGGAACATTGATTTGCGACAATGAAAAGAGATTTGTCTGTGGAGGTGAGATTAGTGAGTGGTGTAGTTGCGTGTTCAGCACGAAAAATCCCCCTAGAAAAGAGGAGCCAATCAAAGTTCCTGATTCCGTCATGAACTCTGCTATATCTGATGTAAGTTCTACATATTAATAATCTTGTTTTTGTTTTTCGTGAGTTGTGTCAAATGTTTTGTGTTTGATGTAGTTGATAAAGAAACATCAGGACCCGAAAAGTCGACCTAAAAGAGAGTTAACCTCTGCTGATAAACCCTTTACGGGAATGATGATCTCTCTCATGGGGCGTCTCACAAGAACACATGTAATGTAACCTGACTTTGTTGGATGGCATCATTATGTACTTTAGGTTCAAGAGTAGTTTTTATATCTGTGTTTGTTCCAGCAATATTGGAAGAAAAAGATCGAGAAACACGGTGGGAAAGTTTCTAATACTGTTCAAGGTGTAACCTGTTTGGTGGTTTCACCAGTTGAAAGAGAACGTGGTGGTTCTTCAAAGATGGTGGAGGCAATGTAAGAGTTTAGGGTTTGTCCTAGACTTTCTCTTTTTGTTTTCATATTTCAAAGTTTGAACTCTGGTGTTGTTACTTGTGCTTCAAGGGAACGAGGCATACCAGTTGTGAGTGAAGCGTGGTTGATCGATAGCGTTGAGAAGCATGAAGCTCAGCCACTGGAAGCCTATGACGTGGTCAGTGACCTTTCAGTGGAAGGGAAAGGAATACCATGGGATAAGCAAGATCCAAGCGAGGAAGCAATTGAATCTTTAGCTGCAGAGGTATCGAGTTTGCAGTCTAAGTAATGCCAATATCAAATCGGAGAACTTAAAAGATTGATTTGTGTTTGATCTTTGTCAGCTCAAAATGTATGGTAAAAGAGGAGTCTACAAGGACACAAAGCTTCAAGAGCAAGGAGGAAAGATCTTCGAGAAAGATGGACTATTATACAACTGCGCCTTTTCCATATGCGATTTGGGAAAAGGACGTAATGAGTATGATATTAACAAACCCTTAAAGATTTCTGATTGTTGAAGAAGTCTTTTGATCTTCTGGTATTTTCAGGTATTGTATTATGCAGCTAATCACGGTGCCTGAGAGTAACCTGAATATGTATTTCAAGAGAGGAAAAGTAGGAGATGACCCTAATGCTGAAGAGCGGCTTGAGGAATGGGAAGATGAAGATGCTGCGATCAAAGAGTTTGCGAGGCTCTTTGAGGAGATAACAGGTAATGAATTTGAGCCATGGGAACGTGAGAAGAAGATTCAGAAGAAACCTCATAAGTTTTTCCCAATGGATATGGTATGTTATACCTCGTACCTCAAGTCACCTCTTTGTTGCTTGATCTAGTGTTTGAGATTCAGATGTTCTATGGATTCTGCAGGATGATGGAATCGAAGTGAGAAGTGGAGCGCTAGGTCTGAGGCAGCTTGGTGTTGCTGCTACTCATTGCAAGCTTGATTCGTTTGTTGCGAACTTCATTAAAGTTCTGTATGGTCAAGAGATATACAAGTAATGTCCTTGGCTTAATCCTCTTTTTTATTAACTTTTCTCTTATTATGAATGTTCTGATATTTGGAGTTTTCTCAATCAGATATGCATTGATGGAGCTAGGACTGGATCCGCCCGATCTACCTATAGGAATGCTAACAGATATTCACTTGAAACGATGTAAATCTTGGTGGACCAAAATCTTAGCAATCAGTTCTTGTTATTATGATTTCGACTTGAGAGCTTTGGCTCTGTTTTCTCTGTTTATTAGGTGAAGATGTATTGCTAGAGTTTGTTGAGAAGCTGAAGACAAAAAAGGAGACGGGTCAGAAAGCAGAAGCTATGTGGGCAGATTTCAGCTCACGGTGGTTCTCTTTGATGCATAGCACAAGGCCATCGAGATTACACGATGTCAATGAACTCGCAGATCATGTAAGTAAAGCTAAGATAATCTCTTTGTTGTGGTGTGATGTTTTGTATTTCAGTGTTAGAAGTTGTATTGGATCCATGTGGTAGGCGGCATCTGCTTTTGAGACAGTTAGGGACATAAACACAGCCTCTCGTTTAATAGGAGACATGCGAGGAGATACACTCGATGACCCGTTGTCTGATAGGTACAACAAACTTGGCAGCAAGTTTTTTGTGGTCGACAAAGAGTCTGATGATTACAAGATGATCGTGAAGTATCTTGAGACTACTTATGAGCCTGTTAAAGTCTCTGACGTTGTAAGCTTTGTTTCCTGGTATTGTCCTTTTACCAACGGTTCAGATGATTATGACTACAATGACGTGTTATGGTGATGTTTCAGGAGTATGGTGTGTCAGTGGAGAATGTATTTGCGATAGAGTCTAAAGCAATGCCTTCATTAGATGACATTAAGAAGTTACCGAACAAGGTCCTTTTATGGTGTGGTAAGGACTCCAAATCCTGTTCTTTCCCTTGTCAAGTTTCGTCAGATTAGTTATATTGGTTTTGTCTTCCTCATAGGGTCTCGGAGCTCAAATCTATTGAGACATATCCAGAAAGGGTTCTTACCTGCTGTCTGTTCTCTTCCTGTCCCCGGTTATATGGTAACTAAAGATACTGTCTTGTCTTCTTCACCATATGTTTAGATCATAACAGTCTTTGGTGGTGCTTCTTTAGTTTGGAAGAGCAATAGTGTGTTCAGATGCGGCTGCGGAAGCTGCAAGGTATGGTTTCACGGCTGTGGATAGACCAGAAGGGTTTCTTGTACTAGCTGTTGCTTCCCTTGGTGAGGAGGTTACAGAGTTCACAAAACCACCAGAGGACACAAAGACGTTGGAAGATAAGAAGATTGGAGTGAAAGGGTTAGGAAGGAAGAAGACTGAGGAATCAGAACATTTCATGTGGAGAGATGACATAAAGGTTCCTTGTGGACGGTTGGTTCTGTCAGAACATAAGGACAGTCCTCTTGAGTACAACGAGTACGCTGTATACGACCCTAAACAGGTAAATAGGGCAAAACTGAATCTGTTTATGTTGTATACTTGTTCAACAAGACACTTAATATGGCGTTTTAGGCTTATGGTTATGTTGGTTTTTGCTTCATAGACAAGTATAAGGTTCTTGGTGGAAGTGAAGTACGAGGAGAAGGGAACCGAGATAGTTGATGTGGAACCACAGTAGTAGACACAAATAACAGTTTGACTTTTGAGGTGTAGAGGCGAGGAGAAGCCATGGGGAGAC
>KE156995.1:44469-55865 GCA_000411055.1 Leavenworthia alabamica
ATTTCTTATTTTAATCTGGAAAGCTTAACCTGTTATAAACGATGACAACAATATAGTGTAATAATAGTTTGTGTTACAATTGAAGTGTGTCACTGATTCATATATAGGCATCATATGATTATAGACGTGAGTATGTTTCAGGATTTTTGTTCATCTGCGCTGTCTTCGTTGGTTGCTTGGCTGAATATTATCCTTAACTTTGATAATGCGGGGCTCTGTACATACATGAGGACCAGTGGAGATCGGTCACTAGTGAAAATATGGAGATTTCGAACACAATAATAAAATAAAAATTTTATTAAAGAATCTAGAAATCACTTAAACACTTTTACAAAGAGGTGTCTAATCCGATCTTACATAAGTCACACACAATTTGTCACGAACCAAATCCTAACTATCCAAACTCTCTACAGCAACAACTGCAACACTCGTTTATTCACTCACCGAAACCCTATGAAGAATAACCAGAAAATCATAATCGAAGTGCTCAAAGAGCCACACCCTTATGCTCGAATATTTATATAGGTCATAACTTGACCTAGAAAATATTCACTCAAAGCATAACTAGAAAATCTTCCTTTTTGCCGGAGAATCATATCTCCAAATCTTCTATTACTCTCAAATATCCCAACTCTAGGAAAGCTTCATTTTGTAATGATATTTCCAATCTTGTGATTAGCGCGTCCTTTATTGTTTTTTCCTTTTGTTGTTCCACCAAGTTTACAAGTCATCGTTGTACAATAATACTCTTTGTTGTATCACAATGCAGATCGTCATTGCTGTATCACTGTGGCATGAGCTTGTAACTTCAATCTCCTTTTTTTTATCTGAGTGTGTCACTCCAAGCTTCTGAGACATCCTGTTCATGTTAGTCTTTGAAAATAACTATGTATATGGTCAGAGTATTAGTGGCACAGCGGAATGATAGTTATAATGCAAGGTCAACATGAAATCAAACAGAAGTAACCACAAGTCGTGCATAATGTTTGGATGCACTTAAAAGAAGCATAAATTCAAATCAAAAAGAAAAAAGGGCACAGATGCCAGAAAAACACAAAGCATACAATGTTCCTCCTATCACACTACTCCGTTTAAGCACCACTGTGTTCTTCACGTGGTTCTCCATCCTTGAGGTCACCATTCTTAGGTAGAGTTGAAGTTACTCCCCCTGCTTGGGTGCACACTCATATAAAAACCACAAGGCATAATGAATACAGTAAATGATTGACTAAAGGAATTTACCTGTGATGGTGAGTTTGATGGCCTCCAAAGCCGTGATCATATCATCCATTGCAGCCGTAACATCTGAAGGAGCTGAGAGATGGATTGTGGGTACGGGAGGCACTCCAGCCATTCTGAAATTCTTGATATCAAGATCAATAGATGACGGTGGTCCTATCAAGGGTTCATTCTCAGCATGTTTGATGTCCCGTTAATAGCGAAGGACTTTGTAGATCAAAGTAGGAAAGATGGCCAGACGGGATGGGTTTCATGCCAATTCTGTGACACTGTCGAAAACAATTTTGCCAAAGTGAAAGGGCTCATTCTGTAGAATCGTATACACCAACTTGGCCTGCTCTGAGCGCAAATGAATCATGTTTGCGGTAGGGAACCAATTTGAACAACTGATCTTGTAGAGGAGTATCATGTTGGGACCAATGTATGGTGTATACAGTTTCTTCCATTTGGCCAGCTTGTTGTTGGTGAAGGTGCGAGCGAGTTCATCGTCAGTAACATTGGTATCCAGGACTGGTTTGCTGAGATCAGTAATAGGAGAGTTGAGCTTCATAACTTCTTGAACAATTTCAGGGGAGAATTCATACATCTTCCCTCGTACATAGACCATGGGTTTCCCATCAGAGCGAACCTCTAAATCAACCAAATTCGAGTACAACTCTTGAACAATTTTAGAAACAAAAGGTTCATTTTCTGTGACTGGGGGAAGCAAACCAGCACAGGTGATCACATTTTCAGTAGTGGAGTATGAAGAGTTACCTAATTTAAGCAGCCTTTCAGCATTGAAGCGTTTGGTGGAGACTATTTTGAATCTTGCAGTTGCTTTAGACGAGAGAAACTTTGGATTATATGGCCGACGACTAGGACAAAACAGTTCTGGGTGCTCTGCTTCATTGGTTGTCACTCGTTGCCAGTTCTCAAAACAACGATGTAGAAAGTCTTATGCTGATGGTATAGAAGTTGATCCAACAGTGGAGGAATTCTCTACAGCAACCTTCTGTTTCTTTTTCGAGGGTTTACTTGTGACAGAAGATTGCTTGGCTGAGGCTCTGTTGGCACTTTTGGTGACTCGCTGAGGTAGTGATACGTAAAGTTTTAATATCTAAACAACACTGCAAGTGCACAGCCTACACAATAGTATTCAAGGATCGATTTCCATAGGAAACAATGGCTACACAATATATCGTAAAGTTCAAACACTAAAATAAGACAATTCAAGAGGATTATAATGTTATGTATCTAAAATAAAACGAGACTATCAACGGTTTTAAAAACTGTAAAGAAGACACTAGGTACTTGGGATTCAGAAACAAGGATTGAGAACCGAACTACTATTCAGGACCTTATTCAAAACGCATCAGCCTCGAACAACAATGACCCGTCATAACACTTCCGCACTTATGACGTCTAATGTTCAGAATCCAAGTGTCTAATTTTCCACTTGATCTCGACAAGTCTGAACATGCATTATCTAGAGGTTCGATAAGTCTATGGACTCCTAACACTCAACTTCCGTTGGCTCAAGACTCATCCGCATCATCTTGGCTATTCCGGTGATTCTAAATCTTTCGGATTAAGAATCTATCCTAGAAATAACCAATCCATTGATCAATTGAATCAGATCTCATAATCACAACCTAGATAACAATGTTTACATGATTTATCATCCTATCTAAGTTCAATTCTCTATCCTAATCCCTAAAACCCAAGCAACCTAGCAAATCAACTACTCACACATCATCAAAACAAAATCAGAACACATCAACACAAAAACATAGATCATAAGAGCAATAACAAATTGAAATTGAGATTAGGATTTAGAAAAAATTCTCCAAAACGAAATCAAACTTCTAGAGAGAGGTTAGAGCTTCAAAATCGTCCAGAAATGTTTAGAGGGAGAAAAACTTATGATTAAAATTCATTACAAACGTTTTTATATCTCAAAATTGCGAAATAGAGTCTGTTATTTTAATGCAGCCCGATCGGGTTGAGGCTGNCAACATGAGGAACAATCAGGTCATCGAACAAGCTGGTCGTCTGGAATTCTGGCCTGATCGGGCTGCATGAAAAGTTCCAAAAACTCCATGTTTTTCATCTTCATGCCTCCCAAGCATGCAATCCGCAACCTAAGCTCCAGAATCTGTAAAACGACGCTAACTAGACCAAAAAGACTCTAAAATAGACACGACACATCAGTAAAAATGACACAAAAACACAACATATCATGCAGTGGTCTCTTGATGGTGTCCTAAGAAGTACGCTTACTGGTTGTCTTGGGCACAAGAGGTTCTTGAGGTTGAACAGAAGGAGAGACAGGGATTGATGGGGCTGCCGGAGAGTCTGATGCAGATGTGCCCAGTGGCACTGAGACAATATCAGGTGGAGAATAACCATATATGTCAGTGGTCTCAGCATTGAGAGGTGGTGACAAGGTGTCCTTAGGTTCAGGCGTTGGTTCTCTAATCGCGATAGTGAGCAAGTCTTGACTGCGCTTGTTTGTGTTCCTCTTCTGAAGTCTTGTACAGTCATGAGATTCATCATCACTGGAGACCAGGACACCAAGACTTGTCCCAGGCGTGACCAATTGTGGTGGTTCCTCAACATCCTCATCCCTGAGGGTCGGAATGCTGATTCTAGGTTTTGTGGAGCAGCAGCGCGTGGCCCTAGTTTGGAGACCCTTGCGAGACTGCAAGAGTCGAGCTTTACCGGCGAATCCGGGTTTCTTGAGTTTTGCCACCGTATTTTCAGTCACTTCTAGATTAGGGTTTTCAGTGACAGAAGATTGAGAACCTAGATGCTTATCGGACTGAGATGAACCTGTTGGTAGATGTTGCGGTGAAGAAGGCTGATGAGTGACTATTGGAGTGGATTCGACTACCGGCGGTGGAGCTTTTCTAATCCCTACTGCAGTTAGAGCCTTGATTACCTCAGCCATGATTTTGTTAATCAGTTCTGGATCGAAAGCTGCCATTTGATGATTTGGAGTTGTGATTGAGGAGTAGGGAGTTAGGGTTTCGTGTTCGCAAACTGTGAGTTATGGGATTGAGAATAGTGAACAGACGCATTGGATACTGATGTCTTTATACCGTGATTCTTGTTTTAGACACGTTTCATAGAATGTCTGTCCATATTCCCATTAGTCACACTTATACTTAGTCACATGCAACACCGTGTAAAAAACAGCAACCTCGACAGCCCACTATCCTTTCTCATTGTGATACACATATACTATCAATATAATAGATTTAGCCACTGTTCTCAACACATCATTTTCTTGAACAATATTATTCCTTTGGCAACCACATTCACCAAGTCTCAGTTTCAAGTAGGACTTTAGTGTAACAATACCTGATACTTGTGAGTTACCATACCATTGTGGCGTAAGTAGATCAAACATTCAGCGTTGTACAGTGTCAAAGCACATAATTTTGAAATCAACCCATCAGCCCAGAGAGGTAGTTGTTTCTCATATCATAGTAGCTTTCACACTCTCTGTTTTTCTAAAGCTAGTTTACATATCATAGTGTTATGTCTCAGACCTTGGTGATGTGGGGAGGAGATCTTGAAAACGTCCCTATACAGTGCTAGGTAATCGGAAAACATTCAAACCCTTGTAATTAACATTTGGTGGGTTTGCAGTGGTTCATGGATCATCCAGATGACTCCTCCTGATTTAGTGAGGAGATCTTGAAAACGTCCCGATAGTTAGCACTCTAGTTGGAGAACATTCAGACTTAGATGATCTATATCATCAAGATGACTAGACATAACATGGTGACAAACACAGGAAACAGCTCTTTTCCTTGGTCAAGTTGCCAATAGGAGGTTTTAATAAAGCGTACACTGTACAAAAATTACTTTGACCCTGTACAACCTGCACATTGACTGAGACAACACAGAGCAGTTAACATTCACAAATACCAAGAGAATTTTGTAAATGCATAAACGTATTTTAATCAAGCAGTTTGGTAAAAATATCAGCGAGTTGTTTCTCTATGGGAACATGAATAATTTCCACTGTCTTACCCTCAACCAGTTCTCTAATGAAATGGTGCTGAATATCAATATGTTTGGTGTAAGAGTGTTAAATAGGGTTTTTGGAGATGTTGATGGCACTTGTGTTATCAAAATGAACAAGAAGTGTTTCAGAAGTCATATCATAGTCTACAAGCATCTGATTCATCTACAGTAGTTGAGTACAATAGCTTCCCATTGCAATATATTCAGATTCAGCAGTCGACAACGATACTGAGTTCTGTTTCTTATTGTGCCAAGCAATGAGATTATTCCCTATAAAGAAATAGCCACCCGTAGTGCTGCGTCGATCATCTAAGTTGCTAGCCCAATCAGCATCATAATATCTTACAAGATTCTGATTAGTCTGCTTAGTGTAATACAGACCGTGATTTACCGTACCTTTGACTTATTTGATTATACGTTTAACTTCTGCAAGATGGGACATCTTAGGTTAAGCTTGATAACGTGCACATATACCAACACTGTGAAAGCGATCAGGTCTACTAGCTGTGAGGTACAGAAGACTGCCAATCATGGCTCTGTACAGTGTTGGATCTACTTCAGTGCCAAGATTATCTTTTAAGAGTTTAGTGGTAGAGCTCGTGAGAGTGCAGGATATCTTGCTCGTTTGAAGTTCAAATCTCTTGACAAAGTTCGTGGTGTATGTACTTTGTGAGATAAAGATCCCTTCATCAGGTTGAATGACTAGTAGTCCAAGAAAGTAACTCAGTTTGCCAACCATACTCATTTTGAACTCATCTATCATTAACTTTACAAATTGGGTAACAAACTCTTTCCTAGTGCTTCCAAATACCACATCATCCATATAGATTTGAACGATGAGAATGTCCCGCCTATCTTGATGTATGAACAGTTTCTTGTCAACATTATCTCTGATAAAACCATTATCGAGAAAGAACTGAGTCAATCCTTCATAACAAGCACGAGGTGCCTGCTTGAGTCCATAGAGACCTTTGTTCAATCGATACACATGATCTGGGTGATGAGGGTCTTCAAAGCCTTTTGGTTGTGCAACATAGACTTCTTCTTGTAAGACTCCGTTCAAAAATGCACTCTTCACATCCATTTGATGAAGGCGAATGTTTAGTGTACAAGCAATAGCTAGCATCATACAAATTGATTCTAACCGAGCAACTGGAGCAAACGTCTCATCAAAGTCGATGCCCTCAACTTGTGAGTATCCTTGTGCCACCAGTCTTGCCTTATTTCGAGTGATATTACCTTCGTCGTCAATCTGGTTTTTGAATATCCACTTTGTTCCTCCTATGTTTACATTTGCAGGTTTAGGCACCAGATCCCAGACATGTAGACGATGGAATTGCTCCCACTCATCATGACACGCATTGTGCAAGAATTCATCATCCAGTGCCTCCACTATTGTCTTAGGTTCTGTCATAGAAATAAAACATGAGTATTGAAGCATTTCTTGAAAATTTAATTGTACCTTTCGAGTGGTGCGCTCATGCAAGTCTCTAATTAAATCAGTGGAAGAATGATTCCTATGAACTTGAACAACTTGATTGGTGGGGGACATAGATTCCACAGTGTCTTTCACAGTGTCAGGTGTAGGTAAATCCGTGGTTGAATTAGATTCATGTTCCGTTGGTACCACAGTGTTACGCTTCACAACTGGGAGCATCACTGTTCTACTTTTATCGTCAAAAACCACATTCACAGCTTCGATTAGGTGTTTTGTCCTTCCATATCTCGTTTAGTGTCATCTTAGTGCCCGGTCTGACATAGACTCGATTGATAATGTAGCATGTTATATTAACCGCTTCAGCCCAAAACCGTTGAGAGACATTATTACCATGAATCATTGCACGTGTCATCTCCTGCAGAGTTCGATTCTTCCTTTCCACAACCTCATTCTGTTGAGGAGTCTTTGGGGCTGAGTACTGATGTCTGATTCTTTGCTTTTGACAGAACTCCTCGAATTCTGCATTCTAAAATTCACCACCATTATCACTTCTAATCTGGACAATTGAGCATTGCCTATCATTCTATACTTGTAGTGCCAGTATCTTGAAGCTATGAACCGCTTCAGATTTTTCCCTGAGAAAGTACACGTAAGTATATCTGGAAAAATCATCGACTAATACAAAAATGTACCTTTTTCTATTGATGCTTTCAGTTTGGACTGGCTCCATGAGATCCATGTATATAAGTTACAGTACACGTTGTGACCCTACATCCAGAACTTTCCTATGATTGACTTTGACTTGTTTCTCCTTGTTGCATGCGTTACATACTGAATCAAGTGTATCACTGAGATTGGGTACACCTTTAACAACTCCTGCATTGATGATTCTTGACATGGTTTTCACATTCATATGTCGTTTGTGCCACAACTCTACTTTAGATTTTGTTACTGACATACATGTTTCTGTTTCTATCCATATGTAGCAGTTGTTTTCTGATTGGGTGCACTATAGAACTTGATTTCCATTCTTATCAACCGTTGTGCATCCAGTTGTTGACAACGTAACTGTAAGTCCATCATCGCAAAACTGACTGATACTGATCAAATTTGCCTTTTCTGTTGTTCCTTTTTGTACTTCTTTCTCAGCTCATCAAATTTTGTTACCAGAGTCTCGTCACTTCCTATAACGGTCATCTTCTGATTTGTTTTGCTTTCTTCTTCCGGTAGGCTTATCCGAGTTTCCAGTTGGATTTTTTCTTGAATTAATTGAACCTTGTCTTTGCTCAGAGATACTCCAACTGTCATATAGTAGCTTGTAGTCATTTTTGTCAATCTCATCATCATCCGAGTCTGATTCTTCTTCTGGATCTGGTGTTGTTTTTTTCTTAACAGTAAAAGCAACAAAGTTTAACATTTCCTCTTCGTCACTGTCGGATTCTGAATCACTAAAAGTTAGGAATGATTTGTTCTTTCCCTTTTTCAGATTCGGACAATCAGTTCGAATGTGATCCATTCCTTTGCACTCAAAACATTTCAGTTCCTTCAGTTTTGTCAAAGGACACTCTGGACGCACATGTCCAATTCCTTCACATTCATGACATTTTACTTCTTTACGTCTGTCTGGTCGATCATGATTATTCGGTTCATCATCTTGTTTGTTCCATCTGCTATTGTCTCTTCCTCTGCTTTTTTCAATTCGTTTGAATACCTTTCCAAATTTTTGAGTAAGAAGGGCAATATTCTCCCTTATCTCCTAGAGCTCGGCGTTCTTCTGTTCATCGGCAATGAGTGCAACACCTTTGTCCTAACTTAGCTATTCCTTAGCACTTTCCATTTCTTCCGATCGTAGCATTCCTATCATTTCCTCAAACTTCATAGTGTCTGTGTACTTTTGAACTCTCATAACTACCTTATGAGCAGCATAATTACTGGGTAAGCACCTTATCATCTTCTTAACCAGTTTTGATCTTTGTACACTTTCCCGAGATTGTTTGCCTCGTTCGCAATTGCACTAAGTTTTGCACTGAACTGACTGATTGATTCATCAAGTGCCATTCTAAGTTTCTCGAATTGAGTAGCCAGTTGATCCAATCGAGTTCGTTTCACATCAATAGTGCCTTCATGGGAGCTTTTCAAGATATCCCAAGCCGCTTTCGCAGATGTGCATCCTGAGATTTGTTTGAACTCAGTTTTACTAACAACCCCAAATATAGCACTCAGTGCCCTAGCATTGTATTTAGACAAGCTCTTCTCTTCTGGCGTCCACAGAACTTTTGGTTTAACTATCTTTGTTCCTGTCTCAGTAACATTGTGGGGAGCTTCCCAGCCATCTTCAACAGCGGTCCATGCGTCTTTTCCTTGGCCACGAATCAATTGTTGCATCTTCACGTTCCATTCACCATACAATCCATCATCAAAGGTTAGCGGTTTCTGTATGACCATTATCTCCGTATCAGACATTTACCCAAGATCTCAACCTGTAACTTTGGTTGACAGGCTCTGCTACCAATTGAAAATACGGAGACTTAGAACACAATAATAAAATAACTATTTTATTAAGGAATCTAGAAATCACTTAAAAACTTTTACAAAGAGGTGTCTAATCTGATCTTACACAAGCCACACACAACTTGTCACGGACCAATTCCTAACTACCCAAACTCTCTACAGCAACAGCTGCAATACTCGTTTATTCACTCACCGAAATCCTGTGAAGAATAACCAGAAAATCATAATGGAAGTGTTTAAAGAGCAACACTCTTATGCTCGAATATTTATATATGTCACAGTTTGACCTAGAAAATATTCGCTCAAAGCATAACTAGGAAATCTTCTTTTTTGCCGGAGAATCATATCTCCAAATCTTCTATTACTCTCGAATATCCTAACTCTGTGAAATCATTCTTTTGTGATGATATTTCCAATCTTGTGATTAGCGCATCCTTTATTATTCTTTTCTTTTGTTGTTCCACCAAGTTTATAAGTCATCGTTGTACAATAATACTCTTTATTGTATCATAATGCATATCGTCATTGCTATATCATCGTGGCATGAGCTTCCCGTCTTAACTATTTTAACAACCTTAGGCAACACACAAAAAATGGGCCCTTTATTTATATAATATAAAAAATTATTTTACATTTCATCGTAAAAATATATAGATAAAAAAAATTAACTATTTAACAAGAAGATTAATCACATAAAATGTTTTGCTCTACTCTTTGTTGATGCAAAATCATTGATAATTGTTTCAAAATCCATGCTCTCCAAAATATCTTTCTCAATGCACAAAATTGCCAAACCGTTTAATCTTTCTTAAGACATTGATGATCTCAAATAATTTTTCAGCAATTTTAGCTTAGAAAAACTCATCTTTCTGCTGATGCCACTGTCACAGGAGTAGTTAGTAAAATTCGAAAAGCAATAGCAATATTAGGATAACAACCAATACTTTTTACAAACTCAAGAACCTCGATAGGTGTCATTGCTTCATCGGGTAAAGTCACCTGCAATATTCTTAACTCAGAGTAAAATTCATCCAAATCAACATCCGAAGAACCACCATGAGAAAATGTTTTATGAAAATTAGAACAATTTTCTCTTAATTTAATAGCATTAAATGATTTTAACTTCACTAAATTATATAGAAAACCAAAAACAGTCTCAAATGTTTTCATTTCCTCAAATCAATTTCTCAAATAAGCAATTGCCATATCCACAACAACAAAAAAATAATCAATTTTAAGAGTATCCTCGGGTGTTTGGATTACTTCATCATGACTATTTTCATCAAACTATTTTTTTCTAAACCTTTGACGCTTATTTGGAAATATAGCATCAACATCCATATCAGCTGTAATATTTTTATCTATATTTATATCTGAACTGAATCCATCATTTCTATATTTCTCAAAAAAAATTATCACACTTTCTATTTGTTTTATTGCATTATCAATACACATAAACTTATCTTGTAAGTTCTTACTCACCAAATTAATAGCAAATAAAATATCATGCCAAATAACCATTCCATGTAAAAACTCAAAATTTTCAAGTGCATCAATCAAACTTTCAGTTTCGCTTTTGGATATAGCATCATCACACAAGGTATATAATTCAAGTAAAGCTGACCTTATTTGAGGTAGCCCTGGGCGTTCGGGTATTCGGTTCGGTTTCTCGGTTCTTCGGTTCTAGGCATATAGGAACCATTCGGGTATTTTAGAAAAATCGGTTCCGGTTCGGTTCGGTTTGATTTTTCTTCGGTTCGGTTCCATGGTTCCATGTATTTAATGTAGATTCGAAAATATTTTAAAAATTTGTTCGGATTCATTTGGTTTCTATATTTTGTATATATAAATAAGCAAAAATACCTGAAAATTCAAAATATCATAAATTTGACTATATAAATTTGTAATCAAAGTAACCAAAAAATCAATAAACCCAAAAAAATCAAAATATCCTAAATTTAATTATATAAATTTGTAATCAACATAACCAAAAGAATCAAAATACCTAAAAAAAAACTAAAATATACTTAAATACCCGAACTATAATTGATATACTTGAAAATGTCCAAAATATATAGAAATACCCAAACGTAAAAATTATATTTTATATAAATATAATTAATATTGATATATATATATATATATATAATTTTATTTTGGATATTCGGTTCTACTTTCGGTTCTTCGGTTT
>KE156996.1:6489-17021 GCA_000411055.1 Leavenworthia alabamica
ATATTTTGAATAATATTTAAGATTATAGAATATAAAAATATTTAAGAGTTTGAAAGTTTTATTGGTTATATATAACATATTAGAATATTGAACATATATCTTTAGTAGCTCAATTGGTTAAAGTACGTATTCTGTTGTACAGTGACCCGGGTCGTTTTATCCCAAACAGATTCCGTTAATTCAGAAATAACGGCGTCAAAATTTTCCGTTACTTTAGTTAACGACAGGATTAAAACGGCTTAGTCAACGAAACTTTAATAGTTTCTTTATAGTCAAAGATAAACTTGAGAATTAAAATGGCACATTGTAAGTTCATGGTTTATTCTTCCAAAATTTGAAAGTTCGCGATTTATTTAACATTTTTCCCGAAAAGATACACACAACCCCTTTATTAAAAACAAAGTCTATTAGAGCCCAAGTAACACGCTAAATCCATTACTCCCGTCGGCGAGCTTGGGACATGTGGAGTCTTGGAATGCTGAGTCATGGTAACAACGTGGCGCTTCAAGAATCTTCACTGTTTCTGGCCGCACTATCTTTCAGACCAGATCTGGAGCCACCGGCTTCAGCCAATGCTCCGGTTAAGCCCACTGCTACACATATATCTTTTCCGCCTTCCTTTGCCACAGATTTCAAAGATTCAATTTTCTTCTCCATTTTCAATTGTAAATCTCATCTCCTCCTTTGCCAATCGTCTAACCACCTCTTTCCACAACCGTCACCACCGGCCCACGACTTCCAGTGGGGGAGCTACGTCGGAATCCTGTTAAAGAAGAAGCAAAATCGAAGAAAAAAGAAACAATATAGGAATATTTGAAATCTGGATATCAACTTAAAAACAAGGAAGAAACAAAACCGACACTGACGCCGGATTGTTAACAGACACTTATGCCGGATTGTTAACCGACACGGTTGCCGGATTGTTAACCGACACTGTCGCCGGATTACTACCTATTTATTTACAAATAAACAAGATAAAAATAACTAAATCCGACGAAAAAAATCCATAGTTTTCTAAAAGATAAAATTCTGGGAAGAAAACTAGGATTAGAAAACTTCGCCGGCGCTACGCCGGAAATCTCCTCGAAATCACCTCTTAGAAGAGCTCTCGATTAAGTACGCACCTACATATCTCTAGGTGTTACTTCTATGTCGGTTATTTGGAACATGTTTCACGTTTTTTGACATAAAATGTATTTTACATTCTTGATGAAAATTGTGTTTCCTCATTTTTGCTTGAAAAATTTGTTTTTACATTGGTTATTTTTTTTTTCATTTTAAGGTAAATTATGTTTATGTATTTTTAGTGGAATGCATTTTTATTTGGATAATTTCTTCGAATACCACTATTTATAGTTTTTAAGATAAAATTACATTAATTTTTTAATTAGACATAAATATCATATTTTTTTTGTTATATTCATATTTTTAATTTAATGTTAGGGTTAAGTATTCAGTGGTTAAGTTTACTTTATTATTATTTGGATTGAGTATAGCCCTGAGCGTTCGGGTATTCGGTTCGGTTTCGGTTCGGTTCCTCGGTTCTTTGGTTCTTCGGTTCTAGGGATATAGGAACCATTGGGGTATTTTAGAAAATCGGTTCCGGTTCGGTTCTTTGGTTCCATGTATTTAATGAAGATTCAAAAATATTTTAAAAAATTGTTCGGATTCATTTTGGTTTCGATATTTTTTATATATAAATAAACAAAATAAGCAAAAATACTCAAAAATTTCAAAATATCTTAAATTTGACTATATAAATTTGTAATCAAAATAACCGAAAGAATCAACATACCCAAAAAAATCTAAAATATCCTAAGTTTGACTATATAAATTTGTAATCAACGTAACAAAAAAATCAAAATATCCAAAAAAAATTAAAATATACTTAAATACCCGAAATATTATTCAAAATACTCAAATGTAAAAGTTATATTTTATATAAATATAATTAATATTTAAATATATATAATTTTATTTTTGGATTTTCGGTTNGGTTGAGTTTAGTATTTATTGTTTGGTTTTGTGTAATTTTTCAAAAATATAATCTAATTTTTAATTCAATTGAATTATTAAATGATAATTTTTTCTTAAATTAATTTTAATAGTATTTATACAAATTAAAGTTAATTTGATGGTATTTTTAAAAATTGCCCTTTTTATTTTTCTCAAATCAATTTTAATCTAATTTTTAAATAATACGCACAGTATATTGAACAACCATTTTGACTTTTTGTAAAATCTCTGAATTAGTTTTTTTTTTCCAGAAAACTTGCAAGGACAACTCTAACCATAATATCAAATTGAAAAATTATACTAAATTTAGTATTTTTGGTGTTTTAAAAAAATTTTCATCTCTAATCACAACATCAAATTTTAACACTAAAACTCATATTTTTTTTTTATTATATTATTAAATTTATAATTTTCTTAATTATTTTAATAGTTTGATAAATACTTATTTTCAATATATATAGTTTAAATATATTTTACACTATTTAAAAAACAATATATTTTTTTAATTTTTCATAAATAGATTAGACATTTTTATTAATCATTACATTAAAATAATAAAAATATTATTAGATTTTTTTTTGGTTTTAATGTATTATTAGAAATTTTGTTAAATAATTTTATTGAAAAACAAAACAACATTTAATATGAAAATATGCAAAACCTAAAATTACACTTAGAAACATAGAAAGTATTAGTTATTTTATAATTTATTAAGTAAAAATTAAATATAAAATTATAGTAAATAATTGATAGATTTAATAATAAACTACTCCCTCTGTTACTTGAATTTTTGATGTTAAGATATTTTCACACATATTAAAATTTATTTTTTATTTTCTATTTATTTTTTTAACTTTTTTTTCTTACTTTTTATGTTTTCTTATTTTTCATTGGTTAGTTTTATATTTTCTCAATAAAACATACTCATTACCTAATTTTAAATTAAAATTATATAAATAAAATACACAAAATCAATATTTTAAAAACAACAAAAGTTACTAGAATATCAATAATTCAGGAACAGAAGGAGTACTATTTAATTATATTATTAAATTAAAATTATTAAATCAAAAATACAAATAGAATAATATATATATTTTTAGTATCACATCAAATATAGTGTAATACTATTCACAAAACACTAAAAAAAATATTTAGTGTAAAATATATAGAGTTCTATTGGAAAAGATTTTACACTATATTTAGTGTTTTGCAGTTCTGTTGAAAATGACCTAAGATTTTAATTTTGATTGATAATTTCAAAATGACGTTTTTTTTACCAAAATCATGAATCAAAATTTTAGCAAAAATTGAAAATAATATTTTAAACCAAACCGAAAAATTCTAAAATTATATTTGTAAATTTTTATTTTAAAAAGTATGGTTAGGATAAAAACAATTTATAAAATGGTTTAAATAAACCGGATCGAAAACCAATAACTAAACCAACCCGAATAGAAGTTCGGTTGCTCAATTTCCATGCCGAAAACCGGTTCGGTTTAATCAGGACGCGCACACCTAAGAAAAGATTCCACAAAAAGGCGCTTCAACCGCAAAAATATTTTATTAAATCATTAAAAGAAGAAGTCACTGTAACATGGACACAGCGTAATCCGGCTTTAACGGTAACGGCGTTTGAGTGTTTTCCACACTAATAGAGTTGCTGAGTAAACGAAGAAAAGAAAAAAGAGAGAGGAGAAGAAGAGTCAAAGACTATAAACATTACTTAGTCAACTCTTTCTTCTTCGTCGTCGCTTCTCCTCCTCACAGCTCACATCTCTGTATCTCTCTCAAACCTAAAACTTAAGAAATTCAATTCGTTATTACCTCTTTCACAATCTCTCCCATGGCAGTAAGTGTTCTCTTTCTTCTCTCTTTCTCAGACTCTACTTCCATGAGTTACTTAAACTTTTTTCTTACCTTATCTATTTGCATTTATAGATTGTGATGTTATTTATTCAACTCTTTGATTCTTATTGGTTAGATAACAAAAAGGGTTATATACTTATATTAAAGTTTCAATTTTTGTGGAGAAAGTTTCAATTTTGATTGTTGCTTCTACCAAATGGATGTATGTTGCTTGAGATGAAATCAATTAAACCTAGGTTTTTTTAGATTCGTTAGTGACAATGAAATTGCAAAAAGGATCATATCTTTTGATATTGCTATCTCAAAGCTATTAGAAATTTTGTAGCTTGAACTGATTGAATTTGGTATCATCACTGTAGCTGCAACAGCATTTGAATCAATGTTTTTTTAGATTCATATTGATTACAAAGTTGAAAAAGATCATTTCTTGTTTTTGCTATTAGAAGTTTGATTAAATTTTGTTATCATTGTGGGCTGAAACAGAATTCGAATGTACCCAAATTTGGAAACTGGGAAGGTGAAGAAGATGTTCCTTACACAGCTTACTTTGACAAAGCTCGTAAAGTTCGAGCTCCTGGTGGTAGAAACACAAACCCAAAGGAACCTGAATATCACTCGGATTCGCAATCTCAACCTCCTCCTCCTCCTTCCAGAACCAAACCTGAGCAAGTTGATCCGGTTAGAAGATCACATGAGCATATGAGAAGCCGAGAAGAGAGCGAGTTGAAGCAGTTTGGTGATGCTGGACATAGTACATCAAGTGACAAAAGACAAGGAAAGGTTTCTCAGAACAATAGTTACGAGAATAAGTCGCCATTGCATAAGAATTCATATGATGGTACTGGAAGATCCAAGCCTAGAGGAAACCTTAGAGCTGATGAAAACGTAAGAATCTCATTTTTACTTGGTTAAAGCTTCTCGCTTTCTGTTCCATAATTGTATATCTAATCATCTGAGTGTTTTTACAGGCCGAAAAAGTCACGGTGGTGCCAAGATTTGGTGACTGGGATGAGAATAATCCGGCATCAGCTGATGGATACACACACATCTTCAACAAAGTCCGCGAAGAAAGAAGTTCTGGAGCTAATGTGAGTGGATCTTCAAGAACACCAACTCATCCTAGTACTCACCCTTCCAACACTAAATCAGTAAGACATCATCATCCTTCCAAAAGCTCATTTTTTCTAAAGAACATTGTTTTTTTGTTTATTTATTTGTCTTCTGTAAATTGACAGTGTTGCTGCTTTGGCTTTGGAGGAAAATGAAAAGTGAAACATGTTTATGAAGATTTGTATATAAATATCGAGAAATTATGTGTGTATAAGGAATCAGTTCCACTTGCATAAGATTATATAGTATAGTTTTGTATGTATGTTTTGTACTTTTTGGTGTTTTTATGAGTCACATTTAAGTTTTGGACCTGTTTGCAGATACTCATTAACAGATTTGATTCTAAACAGAGATGTTTTGGTAACCTATCTTATTCGTATTCATACAAAACTGACATATAGAGCTCAATCAAGATTAATAGTGGAGAATGATGATGATTCATATGTAGATCTAAAGACAAGCTTCACTTGTTTATGATTTTGGATCGTGGAGGCTTTAACTTGATGGGCCAAGCTTGAACTTGGATCCGTACAAAGCCCATCAGCAACAATAAAGATCGGAGTTAAAAAACTTATTTAAAAAATATATATTAATAATTTAATATTATACAGCTGGGTTTGTTTTGACTAGTCAGAGTGTCAGTCAAAAAATTACTAACCGTCAATTTTTTATGCTAGTTTAATAATCGTACGGTCAAGATCATTCCTTCTCCTGAGATGCGTTACACAAGATTATATTATCTTTTCTCAATTTCAGATTCAGCGCCAACGTCAAAAATTGGCGGTCGATCAAAAAATCATTCGAAAAAATTGAAATAATTTCAAAACTTTCATTACTACAAGAAAACCTTAAGATCTTCATTTTAATTATCTCTTCTCTTCTTTCCTTCTTGTTCTTCCCTCTTTGCGCCATTTTCTTACTATAATCATTATTCACCGGAGAATTTGAAATCCGAATCCAAAGTTCGTGACCAAAGAGAGCTATCTACCTAAAATCACTGGAGAACTCAAATCTCAGGTACTTTAGGCTGTAGTCTCCGTAAATCTGGTGAATAATATAATTAGGGTTTAGGAGTTTCGGATCCTGATCTAATCCATTTTACGGATATGGTGAGAATTGAGAAAGTAGAATTGTTCTACTCGAAGCTTCGTGAATCAGCTAGTTCATTGTCTTCTCAGAATCCACTTTTGATTTTTCCTTCTACATCTGATGTTGATTCAATCTGTGCACTTAAGGTTATAACTCATATCCTTGAATCAGATTCGATTCAGTATTCATGTTTTCCTGTATCTTCGTTTTTAGAAATCCATAAGTACGCTGGACCTGGTCTTTGTTCTTCTTCAGAGTCGCCTGTTACTATACTGTTGATTAATTGGGGTTGTCATCGTGATTTGAAGTTTGTTTTGAAGTTAGGTCCTGCGGCTCGTGTTTTTGTTGTAGATAGTCATAGACCTATTCATTTGCATAATTTGAGTGATCAGAATGAGCAAGTTATTGTTCTTCATACTGATGATGATGAGAGACAAGCAGATCTGGCTTATGATTTTGATGTGTTGAAATTGGCGAATGAGAGCTTTCAGTTACAGTTAGAAAGAATTGAAGAAGGTGTTTCTGATGCTGAAGAAGAAGAAGAAGATGAGGAAGAGGATGAAGAAGAAGAAGATGATGATGATGGAGATGGTGATAGGCCAAGTAAGAGGAGAAAAATGGGAGATGGTGTGAAGATTTTCAAGAAGCTAAAGAGGGATTACTACAAGATGGGAACTTTTCATGGGAAGCCATCAGGATGCTTGTTGTTTGAGTTATCTCATCTATTGAGGAAGAACACTAATGAGTTATTATGGCTTGCTTGTGTTTCTTTAACTGATCAATTTGTTCATGAGAGGTTAACTGATGAAAGATACCAAGCTGCAGTAATGGAGCTTGAACAACATATCAACAGCTCAGGTAACATAGACAAGATCACTTCTGTTACTTTGAAAGACGGAACTAAAGTTCGAGCACCAGATTGTTCAAGAATCTCTTATGAAGAAGAGCCTAGACTTATGCTTCTCAGAGAGTGGACATTGTTTGACTCCATGCTTTGTTCATCATACATTGCTACTAAACTAAAGACATGGAGTGATAATGGGATTAAGAAACTCAAGCTTCTTCTAGCTCGTATGGGATTCGCACTTATCGAATGCCAACAAAAGTTTCCATACATGAGCGTCGAAGTAAAAAGGAAAATGAAGCAAGAGTTTGATAAGTTTTTACCAGAATATGGTTTAAATGACTTCTACTACCGAAGTTTCTTACGACTCCATGGTTATAGCTCAAGAGTCTCAGCTGCAGATGTTGTATATGGTATAACAGCATTACTTGAATCATTTCTTGGATCAAATGGCTTCTCTGCTTCAAAACAATTCGGTGAAGCATACGATGCTTTATCTTTAAACAACTTAGATAAACTCCGATCAGGAATGCAACAAGCAATCAAAGTACAAAGAGCAATACTTCGACAAGGAAGTGCAGCAATAACAAAATCCGGATGTATCCGAAGTGGTAGAAAATTTCGATGGGTAAAGATAGAAGATTCAATAGATGGTAAGTATTTAGGATATCCACAAGCATTAACAAAGTTTTGTTACTTTTTAATGGATGCTTTAAGAGAGAAAGGAGCTAGAATGAAACCAATGTTATGTGCTTGTGCTTCACAACAACCTGAGAAGATACTTGTAGTTGGAGTTTGTGGGAAACCAAGGCTTGGAGCTGTTAGAGGAAATGGATTTGGTAATGCTTTTAGAAAAGCAGCTTTGGAGAGTAGAAGTGATTATTTTCATGAGTTGTTTGAGTCTTCATGGATATTATTGGATGCTTCTGATGTTAATTCTTTCATGATTAGATTAACTGAGAAGCTTTGATGTAGGAGGAGTTGAACGAACTCAGTATTATCTTCTTCTTTTTTTTTGATTCAGTGTGTTTACGTTTTCTAGTTTTTTTTTTTTCTGAATCTCTTACATTGTTTGCAATTTTACGAGCCTTTGTAGAATCTGTTATTGTAACTTTGATTAATCAAATAACAAAATAGAGTTTTATGTGAAAATCGAGAGGATATAAGACTAGGACACGGCCATAAACCAATTCAAACTCAATCAAATTTGAAATTTTAAATAATTTGGATGGATATTAAATTTTTGAATTTGATTTAAAATTTTAAATAACTCAGACGGATTGTAGATTTTTAAATCTGAATATTAGGATGCTAATCCAAACCATAACTATAAAACTCAAAATATAATTATATATAAAAAATGTTAAGTGGGTTATATTAATATAACTGAATTATAACTCAAAATTAATTATTTTAAGATTAAAGTAATCAAAATATCTAAACTAACTCAAATATTTAAGAGTAATTCCTTCTAATATCATCTTTCATAGTTTATTGGATAAAATTACATTATTATTTTTAATTAGACATAAATAACATTTTTTATTAAAATTATAATGTTAGGGTTTAGTATTTAGTTGTTGAGTTTAGTTTTTTATTGTTTGGGTTGAGTATTTAGTGGTTGAGTTTAGTTTTTAATATTTGAATTTTATGTAATTTCTCAAAAATATAATCTAATTTTTAATTTAATTGAGTTATTAAATGATAATTTTATCTTAAATCAGTTTTAATGGTATTTGTGGAAATTAAACTTAGGTGGTATTTAAGAGAATTGCCTAATATTTAATTATATTTATGAAAATTTAAACAAATATTATTAGATTTTCAAATCTAAATTATCCAAATCCGGAAAAATCTTAATCGAGTCGGGTCCCAAATGTGAATGCCCATGTAGGCACAATACAAGACGAGAGTCACAAGACCAAGGACGAAATGGGTTTACAAAAATTTATACAAAAACATGAACAAACATGACTAAGTTCAACAAAGACTACAAATAATCCAAAACCGTTCCCTCTAGTCTATAACCCAAATTTAAAAGGTGAAAAAAGAGATATGCTCAGACACATGAACCGAATTAAGATGATAGAAACTTAAGAACAAAATGATTGTCTATTCATTATCTTGATGGTTTCTTACCTTCACCAGACAACTGGCTATCGTGTGGCCTTATCGTGGCAGAGCCATTGGTTCTTCCTTACCTGGATCCGCCACTGATTGTCATGCTGGTTTATGTCGAGATCAGGTCGTCTAGGTAAATACTAAAATAAGAATACTTTCGCTATGTAGTAATATTTGTCTCAACTGAGATACAACATTACTTCAGTTTCACTCACTCTCTTGAACCATTTTTTACTTTTACCAAATTGTGATCCCAAGTGAACAATTGGAAAGAAAGATATAAAGGAAAGCTGGAACCAAGTCTTCTCAAGACACCTCTCGGCTAAGTAAAAACTCAAAAGTAAGTCTTTAAGGACAAAAATAAATTGAAAGAGAGATCCATTAATTATGGGTCAATAATCAATATAGAAAAAGTAAAAAATAAAAGTGATGAGACAAGAGCTAATAAATGAGCTCCCCTTGACTTGAGTGCCCATGATGTTTTTTCCCATATGCAACCATTATAAGAGTCTCTTTCGCTAGTTATTAGTAGCATATGTAACTAACCATCTCCGTGATTGAAGGTGTGTTAGGATAAAGATCATTCATGTTGAAGGAGCCTCATAACATGTATTAGGACAGTGTACTAGGCTCTTGCTAGTTAGGCATGTCCAAAAACATTCTCGTGTCCTAATTCACATCATTATGTTGGAATATGAACAAATAATTGTAACGTATGACATTCACTATTAGTTTTTAAGCTATAAATATTATTTAATATTATTTTGTAATCCATTAACCAACACTATTTTTATATATAAAATACAAAATAAATTTGTAAAATATAGAAATAATGAATACTAATTTTTATATATGAAATGAAAATTTAAAATAAAAATAAATTTAAATATATATGTCATCAGTATACAAAAAAAAAAAAATTAGAAGTTTTAAAATTTACTATATATTTGGAGGCATAAGATTAATCTCTTTTGTTTTATGTATACGCCTAAGCACGTTATCGTTTGATATAACTATATTCAAATTTTAATTCTCAATCAATTAAAATGTATTTTAGTCTTTCCATAAAATTATAAAAATATGGAAAATTGATTACTTGGAATATATAAGCCACATTTTACCAAATAAAAAAGACTGTATTTAAAAAATAAATAATAAAGTTGGAAAAATGGTTACCGATAATTCATAAATTATTTTTGCCTAAGCATCAACAATGTGATACTTTAATCTGGAGTTATACAAGGACTGGGATCTATAATGTAAAGTCCGGATATTGGGTAGCATCGATGAATGATATTAATGACGGGTCAATAAGACCACCGTTATATACTCATGTTGACATAGCTACAAATATTTGAAAACTAAAGATTTTACCGAAAATACAACATTTCATTTGGCGGATCTGTTCAAGAGCAATTGGTGTCGCTGCAAATTTAATTCATCGAAACATTCGAGTGAATCCTCTATGCATGAGATGCTGTCA
>KE156999.1:10625-25861 GCA_000411055.1 Leavenworthia alabamica
AAGTTCCCAAATGTGTCAAATCCTAAACATGTACTCCGAAACCTGTATAATGACTCAAAATAGACTAAAAGACTCTAAAAATGGACATGACTTGTCCGTAAAAACGTCTCAAAATGCAATATATCAATATCAAACACACAATATGCATCACATCTCGATATACGTGCCCCATAACATCTCGGTATATGTGCCCTTGTAATATCTCGATGTATGTACCTCCGTAATATCTTGATATATGTGCCCCATAACATCTCGGTATACACACCCCCATAATACCTTGATATACATGCCCTGCAATATCTCGATCTATGTGCCTACGGTATTCCTCGATCTACGTGTCTACGTAACATCTCCGCGATGCTACAGTTCCTAAAACCAGACTACCCTAGTTCCGTTCGGGTTCTTGCTAACCTCGGTCCCTTACTCACCTCGATGTCGTGTAACTCACGATCCACCTCGCATAAAACGATTCCTACATAACCGCATAAAACGAATGTCAGAATCGAAATCCGAAATAACAATTTTTCCGAAATATTTCACCCGATCGATCGTGACCACCCGACCGGTCTGGTCATGGCCCACCCGGCCTGTCCCGGCCATGACCTGATTGCTCTGTCCGACTAGGCGCATGGTCTCTCACGGACAATACACGACCAGGCACCCTCTTACCCGATCGTTCCACCCGATCACGACCTGTCCCGCCCGGTCGCTCGTGACAAGATGTCAGCTGGCCGTGACCTNCGATCGATCCAGCGCACGGGCAGACACGGCCATGGTGATTTCTTGGCCAAAACCTCAACCAGACCTTCCCAAACTCTAGATCAAAGTAATACAACTATTACTAATGAGTTTAACTTTGATTATTACTTGTTTTAAGCTCCAAAAACTCTTTGATTCAACTTGAATCACTTCCTCTTTCTCCTTTAAATTTAAATAACACACAACAACCCTTTCATGAGTTATTCAACTCAAAAATCTCACAACAAAAGAGAAATCAACTCCATTTCTCACCTTACCTCTTCTCCTTTCTTCCCTTTCCTTCTCCTCTTCTTTTCTCTTGTTTTTCTCTCTTCTTTTGCCTTAAACAGAGTGTTTGCTCTGTTTTTCCGACTTCAAGTTGGTTTTGTTCTATCCCAGTCGGCCAAATTGATGGGGTTTGGCCCAAGTCTGAAATGAACTTCACCCGATCAGGTAAAATATTTCACCCGATCGATCCAATGGCCCATGCACCCGACCAGTCGACCTTTCCACTTGACCAGTCTCAAGCCAACTTCACCCGGTCAGTCCAAATGTTTCAACCGACCAGGTGACTTCCTAACCAGTCACCAATCACTCTAAACATATCTCGAGAACCTCGATCTTGAAGTTCCCCGAAACTCTTCCCGAGGTTCCCCAACGTCACACTCGTGCACGGATGTTACAAAGTTGGTTTAGGGTTATGGTTTGCCGAGTTTAGTTTAATGAAATGGTTTGTCGATCCTGGCCAGGTCGGTTTATTGTGTCATTGAACCGAATAAATCAAATCATAGCAGTTGGACCGAATCGTGAACTGAGTTGTTGTTGTGGATTAAATTCCAGAAGTTTCATAGAATCCGAATGTTGCTGTGTGGTCCGATGGAGCGTCAAATTAGTTGGGTTTGGAAGCCCAAAATAATTAATGAAATGATTAAAAAGAGTTGGGTTTGGAAACCCTACATATTTTTAATTATGAATTAATTGGGTTATAGATTATAAATGCCCAAAAGAGTTAATAATTAATTAAAAAGGATTGGGTTTTGGAAAACCCTGAACTATTAATTTTTATTAAGTGATCAATTTAAATTGGATCAAGGCCCAAAGAAATATTATTAAATGATCATATATTAAGGGTTAATGGGTTAAGGTATTAAAAATGTGATTAAAGGAGAATTGAGCCTAAAAAATCTGTGACTTAATAAGTGATTAGGTTATCACATAACTAAGTCACAAATAAAAAAACCATAGTTTTTGTTCTAATTTTCGTGGCCACCTTCAAGGAGGAAAAGAAAAGTTCTAAAGATGGCTCAAAAGAAAGAAAGTGAAGTCTACACATGAAGATGATGTAGACATAACAGATATATCATGGTATAAAATACGTTTGACATAGCAAATCGATTGCAAAGGTGGTGCTTTTTTGTGGAGTTATAGGTAAGTCTTCGATCTAAATTTACCAATTTACGGATTTGCATTCATATTCAAAGAAATATTCACGTTTTTGTGAGGTCATATATTGCAGATGCGATTTAGACCAACATATATTCAAAGTTAGATCCCGAGTTGATGTATGGTTGGATCTTTGAGATATTTTGTGATCAGCTTCTACACATATGGAGGTTTATTTTCAACGGTTGGATTGTAAATTGGACGGTTGGATTTCGTTCTGTGACTTCATCTTTGAGGATTATAGTTTCTGTAAGTTTCTGAAGTTATTTGATTTTTAGGGATTTTCCGGAAATTTCCAGAATTTCGAGAAATCAGTTGTAGGGATCCCGGAAATGTTTATGGGGTTCATTTGAGTTGTGTTTAGTTTCTGATTGCTAAATGGGACCTAAAATATTTTAGAGGCATTTTGGTAATTTAGAAAGTTAGGGGCAGTTTGGTCTTTTCACACCTTCAGAGAATAAGGTGTGTGCACTACCGTGGTTTGATAATTGTGATTGGTTTTTACGATCATTTGATTGAATGGTCTTAACTGTGTGTTGTGTGACTGTGTGTTTGAGTTTGTGTGGTGTTTGAGCTGTGTGTTTATATGAGTAATTATTAAACCGAGTGTCGGTTTAATAATGGGTTTAAACTGAGTAAAATTTGAGTATTGAGTTAAATTGATTAAAATTTGAGTAAAACTTTGAGTAAACCATTTTTGAATTTTGAAATCTAGGCAGCGGGTGTTCTGAGTGAACTTGACCAGATGGAGAACCGAGTGCACTGAGTGAGTTCTGGTTTCTCGTAGAACGTGTGATGTACGGGTGTAATGAGTTAACAATCGTTCATTACATGTGGACCATTGTTGATAACCAGGTGTACTGAGTGAACACCAGTTATCACACATTTGAGTAATTAAAATGAGAATTTAAAATTTGAGTAATTGAGAATTTGAGTGATTGAGAATTTGAGTAATTGAGAATTGAGTAATTGAGAATTTGAGTAATTGAGAACATGATATTAATGATTTGAGTATCAGTCTCTCTTGTCTACAAAGAACCCAGTAGACAGGTGGATTGCTCACTCGGTATGTTTTATATACTGATAGCGTTATTTCGTGTGCGCAGGTAAAGGAAAAGATAAGTTTTGATCGCGAGCTCGTGATACAGCAGCTATGAGGCAATGGTATACTGGTTGCTGTGTTGTTTTATTTTTTAGTTATGTTTGAGAACCTAGATGTGTCTAGGTAAATTTGTGATTTATTGTTTATGTTGGAGTTATTTTATTTATTGGATTTTTCAAGGACTTACTGGTTTGTTATTAAGATAATCCAGAATCTAAAATCGATAAGTATGGGATTATCGGTTAGTTAATAAAATTTTTAAAAATTAGCGGTTTTGAGTCTAGAGAACCGGGTTGGGGTGTTTCAATTATTATCAAACATGTTTGACCTTTCAATAAATCTGGATGAATAAAATTGTTCAAGAAGCAACAAAAAAATATGCAAATGAAAACAACAATAACATCGCATCAAACAAAAAAAACTCGATCACTTTTTTGATACAAATCCTGAATCAACTGACAAAGATTATCAAAGACATAGATTATTAGACAAAATGAAAATGGTGAGGACGATAGCGGTTGCTTTTTCGAAAGAGAGAATTATATTTAGTTTAGGAAGAAGTTGTAATAACAAAATTATAGTAAGTGTAATCTAGTCCTTCTACAATTGAACCATGATATTTTTAAAAATACTGATTGGAATGTGGTATTGTCAAAATGGATTCTCATGTAGTGTTATTTATAGAATTCACCCTAAAATCAATCTATATCATCATCACATTTAGATGGTAACTACATACTCTAACAGAATTTACTATATGAATTATATAAAAAAAATCAAATAAATACATTGTTTATTCATTTTTGACTAATACAAACAATAAAATATAGTTTGATCAAAATGCAAATCATGTCAAATTAGATAACATATTAAAACTTAAATAGATTGTAACTAAAAGTTGTATTATTTTTATTATTATTAATTAGAAGACTCAAACGAAAATGGGGTGCATTTGCTTCATGCGCATATTATTTCTCTCCCAAAAAGGCGATTTTCAAACCCTAAATTGACAAATCCTTGGTCTAGTGGTTAAAGGGTTAAAGGATTCTACACCAGGTCTGGGGTTCGAAATCCAGAGAACACAGCTATTACAGAATAAAGGATGTAAAGGCTTTCCAGAGGTTCTGAAGTGCGCAGATGGTATCATCCGTCGTGGTCTCGTGTTGCGGGGAGAGCTGGTCCATCAGAAGGGAAGTCGTACATGCAGAACTGTCCGTCGAAGATCCGAGTGTTGTGGGGAGAGTTTATCCATCTGGGGATGTCGTATATTCAGAATCGCATGTCGAAGAGTATTTGTGTCATGGAATTATCGTAACTAGAAGATGTTCTTGCGTTTCAAAAAATCTGTAATACTTATGATGTAATAGACGTTAAAAAAAATTTGACAAATCCTTTTCCTGCCTCTCCAGATTCCGTCTTTATGCCGACGTCGTGAGAGGGCATGGATGACAACTCCTAGTCACGTTGGGGTAGCAGATCGGCGATTTGACGAGGGATCCATTTGAGTTGATGTGTCTGGGATTTCTGTTGCTACTTGGTGATTGTTTTGTCACCGTCAAGACCGAGTCTCTTCTGCGAAGTTGGAGTTTGTCTTCTCCGTCGGTGGTCTTTTCTTCTCTTTTGCTTGGAGTCAGCTCACAGAGAGGACTTGTACCGGTCGGTGATGTTCCTTCTTCTTTTGATTTGTCACTTCCGCCACCTTCTCTAGTTGTCCTTCTGTTAGAGATTGTTGGTTTTCTCAGTTTTGTGGTCCGAAGCTGTGGGAGCTGCAGATCTCACATTTTCCTTCCTTCACGTGTGGCAATCGCTGCTGGTTGTTGGTTCAATGGGCATTCTGCTTCGTCTGCGGTGTTTCCTTCTTTTCTAGCCAACGGTCTCCTCTTGTTGTCTCTCTCCTGGCGATTTGTGTGTTCCATGGTGCTCAGGTAAGTGTCATTTTGAGCTCATTGGTGGAGGCTTAGGTTCCTGTAAAGAGAAGGAGTAGCTTGACGTGGTCCGATGCTAATCGGAAGCCATTAGCTCTTGGATGTGTAGCATTTCTTTTTGATTCGTATTCGACTCTTGAGGATGGAGGAGTCTACTCTGTAGAGGCGTTTGTATTGATCGTAGCTCTTCGGAACTGTGAAGCTCGGGATTTGGATCACAATCTGGTAGGTTTTACCGTTTACTAGTAAGACTCGTCGGCTAAGGTTATGTTCGTGCGGATGGCGGGTCTAACCGAGCTATGATCTGATCGGTAATGTCTCATGAGGCGGATTGATATCAAAAGCTTGTTAGTTGAATGGCAATCTAAGCTAGTGAAGTGAGATTGGTGTTTTTAGGTCGATTTTAGGTGAAGGAGGCCAGTGCCTTCGACTTTACTGCCGTGGGATGTCGAGAAAAACCTCTAGTCGTAGAAGCGGAGATTTGCCCACTCTGTGCTGAAGGCTTTACATGTCTAACCCGGACAATCTCTTCACGGGACTAGTATCGCACTTTCACATCTCTTGATCCTTGCTCTTGTGGTGTTTGTTTATCTCCTTTAATTATTTTGTAACTTCTATGGAAGGTTTTGAAACCTCTGTTATCCCACTTAGGTGGTGGTAAATTTTAATGTATCATTTAAAAACAATTAGTAAAAAAATTAGAAGAAAAAAAAAGAAAAAGAAAAAATAAAAGTTGTATTATATAAGATCTAAACGAAAAAATATTTGACACATAATCTTAGAAACCGAATATGCTGGCTTGAAAAACTTAAATGTTATCAACAATATTGGTATCCATAGCCACTAAGATTTTAGTAATACTAAGAGCAGTTCATATAATGTGGGGAAAATGCTAGAGATAAAAGGGTTATGTTGAATGTTTGGCTTCATACAAAACAAACAATGCTATGTATGTTCAAAATATTATTTAAATGAGATACTTTTTGTTACATGCTCTAAACTAAACACTCACTTCTCATAACCGATTAGAGTCTCCCATCTTCATGGATGGTATGCTATTTTTGTTTATATACTAGATATGTTCTTGAAAACAAGATTGTAATTGTTATACAAGATTATTATGTTTTGCATTATTGTGAATACAAACGTTTAGGTGGGGTTATTGAATTTTATATTTTAAATGATTTGATTGTATTTTGAATATACAACAAAATCTTGTAATATTCAATTATGTATTTGAAAAAGTATAATAAAATACATGGTTATTGGATTCAGCATTTGTTGATTTTAAAATTCATTAAAATCAAGTGTTATTTAATGTTGATTTGATTTAGTTACATTTGAATTTGAATGTATTTTATTGTATTTGATTCTCTAAAACATTAGTAATCAAAATGGAAAAACGGCCATTTAAACCATGAAGTTTACAAAAATGGAAGAAATATACATGAATTTTCAATACTTCATATTACACCTCAACTTTTGTTTGACTATCAAATAAAATATCAAATTTGTGTTGACTTTGCTAAATTACACATACTGTTAGTTTTAACTAACATAAAAGTTAACGGTGTTAGTTAAAACTAACGTCATGTCTAATTTGTTCAGTCAACGCAAAGTTAATGTTTTATTTGATAGTCAAATTAAAGTTAAGGTTTAATATATCAGTTTGAAACATGATTTTAAATTAAACCTAAAATATTTTTTTTTTTAAGTTACATTATTTCTATTACTATATAACTATATTTTTAGTTTTACAAATATTTTTATAAAATACACCTTGAGTTTTACAAATATTTTTTTATATTTATTGATAAAAATTTATTTAAATATTTCAAATTTTAGTTATTTATCTTACATATCTTATCTTTTCTAAAACATCAAAATTTAATTTAGACCTAAAATATCTTACATAAATTATATAATTTATTGATAAATAAAATTTATTGATAGAAATTTTTTATATATTTCAAATTTTAGTTATTTATCTTACATATCTTATATTTTTTAAACATGAAATTTTAAATTAAATCTAAAATATCTTACATAAATAACTTATGTAAAATATTATTAATTATCACCTATAATATCTTACATATTATTAATTAATTTATTATTATAGCTTAAACTATCTTACATAAATAAACAATAAATTATTATTAATTTACGTAAGATATTTTAGATTTAAACTAAAATTAGATGTTTNTCTAAAATATCTTACATAAATAACTTATGTAAAATATTATTAATTATCACCTATAATATCTTACATATTATTAATTAATTTATTATTATAGCTTAAACTATCTTACATAAATAAACAATAAATTATTATTAATTTACGTAAGATATTTTAGATTTAAACTAAAATTAGATGTTTTAAAAAATATAAGATATATAAGATAAATAACTAAAATTTGAAATATATAAACGAAATTCTTATCAATAAATTTATTTATCAGTAAATTATATAATTTATGTAAGATATTTTAGGTTTAAGTTAAAATTTGATGTTTTAATCAAAATACTATCATTTTAGATAGTATTTTAAAATTCATCTACTAAAATACACTAAAATTATTTTAAATTCAAATTGAATAACAGCCTTTTAGTAGGTTTTGCATTTTATAAGTGAAATTGTTGCAGTTTTGTGTATTGCATATGGCAAGGATAATTAGATATGTATATGGGAAGAAGAACAAGTTACACATCTAGTTCTTCTCCTTTGCTTACTTTCAGATATAAAAGATCAATTTGTAGTTATATGTTGACGAATATAATATCAGTTTGAGATTTATATATATCTGATACTGTATTTGGCTCTTCCAATGTCTCAATCACAATCACTCAATCATTAACCAAACTACCAACCTGTCTCAACCTCGGTTAAGTTCCAAGCTTAAGTTGGGGTTGGTTTAAGTGGTCCAAAATCTGAAATGGTCAAACCTACACATCATTTTATATACCAAAGATCAGATAAATAAATTACCAAAAACGAATGCATATAACACCATTAGTTTGTATAGTAAAATTAAAAATATAATGTTAAACGACATAATGACAAAAAACTTATACACTCCAAAGCACTCTGCCTTGAATCTAATAAGTATTGGACCAAAGTATATTGAGTCTCTTGAGTTATGAATATAGTCATTTTGTACAAAGACATGTCCTTTAGGAACATAAAAACAAAATATCAAATCTAAAGATCAAATCGCTTAATATCTTTTTTTGTTAATCCAATAACTTGATATCTCTAATTCATGTAATATCCAATATGCTAAAACTCAATACTCTCAAAACAGAACATTCAAATATGATTCATAAGCAGTGTAATAATTAACACAATTTAATAAACTAATCATCTGATTTTATATTCTGAAAATCTTAATATAAATATATGGTTCTATCAGTGTCATCAATTAATAATCATTTAAACATACATATAACTAAGATATTTTAGTTAAGAATGACTCTAGTTATTTATTTATTCGTATTATTTTCAGAGTTCATCTTTAATATTACTTATTATATCAAAAATAGTTCATAATATGAAAATTCATTATCTGATAGTTGTTTACTAATGTATAATTTCGACTAGAAATATCATAGTATTGTCTTCTATTTCTTACTTTAAATCAGATTTTTTTTTAAAAATTAGGCAATTCTACTTGAAATTAATACTTATTATCTATCAACAAGTAATAATCTTTATAATTTAATAAATATTTTCGTCTCGAATTTTGATATTTTAATTTATAGAGGTTTTACTGTATGAGAGAACAATGTTTTAACAAACTATTTACATTCTATGCATTGAAATGCAAGTTAAAAACCAAATAGTAATGAAACAATAGTCTTAGTTAAATAAGTGTATAAAAATATTCTGATTACACTAAACATTATAAAAGGTTTTAGAAAAATGAAATTCATAAAACATAATTTTCCATTCACTGTGATTATTATTTTAATTAAAATTTCTTAACAACAAAACTAATAAGGGAACACATTTTGAAACAAATAATCAACCATGACAATTATTTACCAACATCTCCTCCTCCTTGGCTCCTTGCAGCAAGTTCCTCACAAAGGTTCACATAGAGTCCCTCGTACCTCTTCAACAACTTTTTTGCCTCTTCGTTATCCTTCACCTTTGCTGGGTCCACTTTCCACCATGCATTGCTCTCCACCAGCAATTGTAACGCTGAAGCTGCCACCATTCTGGCTTTCTCTTCGGCTTAACCAGCTTCCTCTGCTTTCTCCACCAGACTGTTGTATAATTCCAGGAGTTTTTCTATCTGCAGTTTCTTCTGTGAATCAACGAGTGTTTGTGACGTTGGTGTAGATGATGAGGCCTCCTTATTAAGAAACCGTTCCACATCAGCTTCAAAAAAGGGGCTACCAAAAGTATATGGTTCCCCAGAGCCAGAGTTTATGAGAAATCCGACATCAGCACCGCATAGAAGCGAGAGTTCAGTGAGCTTATCGTAGATCTCATTTCGGCATTTTGATACCAGTCTGTCTTCATGTTTTTCAATTTTCTAGATAGTAATCTTTTTCTTTCCTTTGGTTTTCTTAGAACTCATTTTAGTGGAAAAAAAGATGAATACAAATTTAAACTGTCAAGTGACTGTGTCTTTTTTTAAGCTGTAGAATATGTTTATGTGAATGCAAATTGGGTTTTATATACATGAAAAAAATGATAGCATTTACTACATTGCATGAAAATTGGTCAATAAGTAGACTAATGTTTGAAAGTTCCAATTTTTGTTTTGACTGATTATGACATATTTGACAAATATTTAATTATAAGAAACTAGTCAATATGACAATATGTAAATCAAATATAGTTTCAGCTAGTAATTATTATTTTATTTGTGACTATTTGTTTCTTTTTTGTAATCAACTACTCTATATGAGTCAACATTCTATCATGGATACTTATACCAATTAATTGGAATTATTAGGTTTCACAAAAACATTATTTTGTTAAAAATATTTATTTTTAATTATTTAAAGTTTTATTGTATATATTATTAAACTATATAGCTCTGTAACACGGTTTTGGGATACTATCGGAAATTAAGAAAAATAATATCTGCTTAAAATTTATTTGTTTATTCAAAACATAAATGTGATTCATAGAATGAAATTAAGAATTGTATAATGCAAACTAAAATTTGACACATTAGCTATGAAACCCAATATTTTGGCTTGAAAAACTTAAATGGTATCACAAATTGGATCCCTAGCCACTGAGATTTTAGTAATACTAAGAGCAATTCTTATAATGTGGGATACTGTTAGAGATAAAGGGTAATGTTGAATGTTTGGCTTCTTACAATACAAAGCATGCTATGTATGTTCAAAATATTATTTAGATGAGATTCTCACGTACATTTTCAAACCATGATACTTTTTGTTACATGCACTAAACCAAACACTCACTTCTCGTATGCGATTAGAATTTCCCATCTTCGTGGATGTATGCTAGATTTGTTTCTATACTAGATATGTTCTTGAAAACATGATTGTAATTTGTATACAAGATTTTTTGTATTATTGTGAATACAAACATTTTGTCGGTTTTGGATACTGCATGTGGTAAAGCTAATTAGATAAATATGTATATAAGAAGAAGAATTAATTACACATCTAGTTCTTCTCTTTTGCTAACTTTCAGATATAAAAAATCAATTTGTAATTATATGTTGAAGAATATTAGATCGGTTTGAATAGAGATTTATATGTATCTGTATTTGGCTCTTCGAATGTGTCCATCACAATCAGTCATTCATTAACCAAATTACCAAACTGTCTCTGTAACATCTCAAGTTCTGGTATGGTGGTGCATGAGAAGAGTCTTAAGAAATTTGATTAGGTTCTAGTATGGCGGTGCATGAGAAGAGGCTTAAGAGATTTGATTTGGCTACCTATGTCACCAAAGTGCATTTATTTTTTCTGTCAACCATTCCTTCAGAACTCTGAAGTTAAGCGTGTTTGGGCTGGAGTTGTAATAAGATGGGTGATCTACCGGGAAGTGATTGTCGGTACTGTGTAAGTGAGGCCAACACACAGGGAAAAATCATGTGGTGATTTGTAGAGACTATAAACAAGTCTTAGAGCCTCAAAAAATAATGCACCGACCATCGGACGAGGGTGAGGCCTAATAGGCCAAGAAAGTACGTGGAGGCCCAATGGGCCTAGAGTGGACATGGGATCGTCCACGGGCCTAAAGGAGATGTTGAGGTACTTACAGACGGTGGCGGTCGGGATATTACATTTGGTATCAGAGCGGATGTGCCAAACTAGTTCTGACCTAGGAGGCAATCCTGGTGTGCAACGAGGATGTTGCGCTCTTTGAGTGGGGTGATTATAACATCGCAGGTTATGGTATGGTGGTGCATAAGAAGAGACTTAAGAGATTTGATTTGGCTACCGATTTCATCATAATGCACTTATCTTTTCGGTCAACCATTCCTTCAGAACTTTGCAGTTAAGCGTGTTTAGGCTGAAATAGTACTAGGATGGGTGACCTACCAGAAACTGACTGTCGGTAGTGCATAAGTGAGCCCAACGCACAGAGAACGATCATGTGATGATTTATAGGGACAGTAAACAAGTCTTAGAGCCTCAGAAAAACAATGCACCGATCGTCGGACGAGAGTGAGACCTAATGGACCTAGAGAGGACGTTGAGGCCCAATGGGCACAGAGTGGACATGGGGTTGTCCACCGGCCTAGAGGAGACGTTAAGGTACCCTAACTGTGGCGGTTAGGGTATTACAGTTTCTAAGTCGGCCATCGGCTAAGGACCAAGCCAACTCATGCGCTTAAGTTGGGGTTGGTTCAAGTGGTCCAAAATCTTGAAATGACCAAACCTACACATCATTTTATATACCAAATATCAAATAAATTTCCGAAAAAATGCACAGAACACTATTAGTTTGTATAATAAAATTAAAAATATAATCTTGATGACATAATGAAAAGAAAAAAGGCTTATACTCTCCATAGCACCCTGCCTTGAATAAGACCATATGGTATTGGACCAAAGTATCTTGAGTCTTTTGAGTTATGAATATAGTCACCTTGTACAAAGACATGTCCTTGAGGAACCTAAAAACCAAAAAGTCAAATCCAAAATCAAATCGCCACCAATCTAATAACTTAACAACTCTACTTCATATAATAAAGACTGAAGAGCTCAACAGTGATCAACAGTGTAATATCCAATAAGTTAACTCAAAACACAAGCAGTGTAATAATTAACAAAATTTAAAAAATAGATAATCTTCTTTTTTTTGAAAATTTTATGTAAATATATTGTTCTATCAATGTCATAAAATAATATTCATTTAAACATACATATAAACAATATATTTTAGTTAAGAATGACTCTAGTCTCTAGTTATTTGTTTATTCATATATTTGTATATTGTTAGAGTCCATCTTTATTATTACTTATAGTATCAACAACAGTCCATATTATGAAAATTCTTTATGTGATAGTTGTATCCTAATGTTTAAATTTGACTAGGAATATCAAAGTATTCTCTGCAACTTCTCACTTTAAATAGGACTTTTTTAAAAAAATTAAGCAATCTCACCTGAACTGTTTATATATCAATAAACTGTTTTCTTCTTTTATTTTGACATTTTAGTTTATAGAGATTTTAGTCCATGGGAGGACACTATTTTCACAAACTATATATAAATTCAATGCATTGAAATATAAGTTAAAGATCAAATAGATATGAAACAATATTCTTAGGTGAAAATGAAAATTCATAAAACTAAAAGAAAAATAAACATAATTTTTCCATTCACTGTGATTATTAAATTATCAGCCACACCAATTATTTACCAGCAGCTCCTCTTCCTTGGCTTCTCACAGCAAATTCCTCACATAGTTTCTCATAAAGTTCCTCGTACCTCTTCAACAACTTTTTTGCCTCTTCGTTATCCTTCACCTCTGCTGGTTTCACTTTCCACCATGCATTGCTGCCCACCGGAAATGGCAACATTGAAGCTTCCATCGTCCTAGCTTTTTCTTACGCTTCATCAGCTTCTTCTGCTTTCTCCACTAGACTGTTGTATAATTCCAAGAGTTTATCTATCTGCATTTTCTTCTGAGAATCCACGAGCGCTTGTGATGTTGGTGTAGATGATGAGGCCTCCCCATGAAGAAACCGTTCCACCACAGCATCAAAGGAGGGACTACCAAAAGTATATGGTTTCCCAGAGTCAGATTATATGATAAATCCAACATCAGCACCACATAGAAGCGAGATCTCAGTGAGCTTATTGTAGATCCAATTTCTGCGCTTTGATAATGTTACCAATCTGTCTTCATACTTTTCAATTTTTTTGATGTTAATCTTTTGCTTTTCTTTGGTGTTTTTGGAACTCATTTTGGTGGAAAAAAAAAATAAGAAAATTTGGAGAAAAAATTAAACTCAAGAGTCAAGTGAATATGTCTTTTTAAGCTCTGGAATATGTTTATGTGAATACAAGATTGGCTCTTGATATAGATTAAAAAAATGATAGTAATTATTACATTGCATGAAAACTGGTCAATAAGTAGATTAATGTTTGGACGTTTGATTTTTTTTACTAGAGTTTAATTATATTTGACTGATTATGACATATTTGACAAATAATTAATTATAAGAAATTAGTCAATATATTTTATTTGTGACTATTTGTTTCCTTTTGTTATCAACTACTATATATGAGTCAACATTATATCATGGATAATTATAACAATAAATTAGAATTATTAGATTTCAAAAATTCATTATTTTCTTAATAATATTTATTCTAAATTAATTTAAAGTTGTATACATTATTAAACTATTTAGCTCAATAACAAGTTTTTGGGATATTATAGGAAGTTATGAAAAATAATATCTATTCCAAATTTATTTTATTTATTCAAAACAATAGTGTGGCCCATATATTTTATCCCACTAAAGGATAAGTAGTCAAAACAAAAACACTATGAAACCGACTGGTTAGGACTCTAACTTTACATTTCGCTGTAAAACTTTTAATTTAATCAATTTACATAAAATGTAAAAATCTTCCAAACATATATTTAAATATTTGCTTATTTTTATGAAATTTAATAATTACTATCATTTTGTTCATCTATAACCACACAATCTTGTATTTAAAAATATTATTTAGTTAAAATAAAACAAAAACATATACTCAATTATAACTTATTTTCATCCTTTATTTTGAATAAACTCAAATTTAACAAAAGAATACCATCAAAAACAGAAAAGTAAAAGACATAATAGGCTAATACCCACATAAGACTCAGTTTAAATAAAATATACAAATTAACTTTTGGTAAATTGTAAATGTCTAAAAACAAGAAGAAACCAAGCCATTTGTGTTGCTCCTGACTCCTAATTTAATTTTGTTACATGGATCACTCCCATATTTGTTACTACAAAAAATCATGTATTAAATGTTAAGAGTTTATACAGAAAAGTGATAAAATAATATCTTGTTTCATTTGTGAATAAATAATGTAAAACATTTATGTAGTATTTGTGATGGCATATCATTGATATCCATTCAATTTATTTTGATATATGAGTAGATACTTGACACAAATTCAATTTATTTTGATATATGAGTAGATACTTGACACAACCACTCCACGTGGCTACGTCATAAACCCGAATTTTTAAAACTTTTCTAACATATGTAATCAAACCAACGATACATATAACTTATCTACTATGTACAGCGGAAGTCTAAAAACATATAAATACTACAACTGATACCCATCCCGGTATCCAAAATACAAGTCCGACAAGGACTATCGTATCCCCAAAATACTAGAATAGTCGACCCCTATGTCATATCTCCGTGTCAGCCCTGGGTCCACGCTCCTAGCCTCACTTCTCTTTACCTACACCCAAAAGAGAGTGATCAGTATATCATAATACTGAGTGAGGCGCTCATCTCGACTACCGGATCCGCTACAGAATCCGGACGGATCGGGTAACC
>KE157000.1:0-36597 GCA_000411055.1 Leavenworthia alabamica
CGATTTGAGTTCTCAAGACGGTAACGTCATCAGTCCCCGTATTAGCTACTGAAGAACGAGTCTCCATACTTTTAACCATAGTTGCCGAGGTCGTAGTGGCTCTGATACCTTTGATAGGGGATTGTTGTGCAATGTATCAATGAATTAACCAATACTAACAAGTAAAGATTAAGAATTCTAGAACAAAGATTTTATAAAATGAAGAAGAAAAATCTTAGATTCAAGAATGAAGTTTGAGTTACAGAGATGAAACGAGAATGATGTTGAAGAACAAGAGAATATTTCAGATTAAATTTCATAATAATCTTGTAACCATCGGTATTGCTTGTTATATAAGCAACCGATTAACCAACTAACTAACACTCGGTTTCAGCTTCTGTTAATTGCCGTTACTCTGTTTCTTCTTTGCTTTGACTCCGTTATCTCTAACACTCTCTCGACTAACTACTAATCTCTCCGCTCGTTATGGTCGGTTCAAATCCACAGTAATGTTCTCCTCAATCGTGAACCGGACTAGACCTTTGACATCTCCGGTTAGATCTCAAGTAAAGCGCATATCACACAAAGACGATGAAGTAGCTTTGGGTAACTTTCTTATCTATTGAGGATTGTGATGATAATAGTTGCGATTACTCTATTGAGTTTTTTTCTTTGCCGCTGGGTTTGAGGTTTTTTCTTCCTTACTATTTAATGTCTTGAATTTTTTTCCTACTATTTTCTACTGCAGATTTTAACTATGGTATATATGAAGAAAATAGAATTAAGCGAATTTATTCAAAATGCAATACATTAACATACTATATATTACATTTTTTGCATTTTATTTATTCAAACTAGTATAAGCAAACCAAGGAATCTAATCCTGCTTTATTCGTATGATTCTATCATAACTATTTTACACTATATCTTTCTCTAATATCATCAACAACCATCATTGTAAGCCTGAGTTGTATCTCTTGTCGACTTTCCTGTTTTCAAACACTGAATTGGTGGAAGAGTCTTAGTTTTCACTTCACCATGCGCTTCCCAGCAAAAAGGATCACGTAAATTTGCTTTATCTGTAGCCGGTTTAAGCTCAATGGTCGACAGTGAGATCCCTATACACGGCAAGCTATCACTACAAGCAAAGCGTACAGGTTCCTTTGTATAAGTACCTTTTATGTTCATATAGTTTATGTTTGATACAGCAACTGCTGAAGTTTCATTGTGACAACCTCCACCATCACAGTAATATTGATCTATTATGATCGGATTTGCTACTTCACTAACTTGAATATTTGAAAACATAATGTTGTTTACAGAGCCTGATCCTCCCTGCCATTAAACATTAAGTGAATTGTCATCAGTTGTATTTGGCTCTGTTCTCTTATGCAACAGGAGAATTTTATTACCTGCCAGGATTTTATACGAACACCATTTGTAGTTTCATGCATTGTGACATCAAGAACAGTGATGTTTGAAACACATGCCTTTGTGTTGTCTTTTCCAAGTCCTCCAATACTAATTCCATGGCCAGGTCCACAGTCTATATCGTGTATGTAAATATTTGAGCATCCAGTTTGAATTGATATACAGTCATCTCCTGTAAAATCAAGGAAATTGTGGTTTCTTATTATGAATGAGTTGATTTGTAGTATTTTAAATTTAACATGTTTTTTTTCTTTGATAACTCAGGTAATCCAGTTAAATTAGGGGATAGTCAGTTGTGATACAGCTTAGGGTGGTAAGCTCATACTGCAAACCAACGCATCATCCCCCAACACTGATTAACCATGAGGCCTGGTAACCAAACGATTTAAATGTGGCAAATTTAACATGTTTGAAGTCTTTGGTTTACCACAAGCTAGCTTGCTGCGGTAAATAACAGCATCTTGAGAGTTTTGAAGGTGGATTCCATCTGTGTTTGGAGAATCTCCTGGAGATGAAGTTGTGAAATCAAAGACTTGAATGCTTTTACAGTTATCAAACTTGAGATGTGTTTGAGGGCTGTTCTGTATTGTTATTCCATTGACTGTTACACCATTACTCCCATAGAACCTCAAAGCCTATAATATGTCAGCAAGGTAAATCCAAATAAATAATGTTTCAAATGTTTATTTTAATTTGGCTCTATCCATGAGACTTAAAACTTACTGTTGGTTTGGTTCTTGGCATTTGTTCCTTCATCTTTCAAAGTTGATAAAGAACAGAAGCAGAGGTTATTACCAAACAAGCTAGTTTTTCCAGTTTTGTTTAACTAAAAAAGATTGAATTTAGTTACCATGTCATAGTCAGGTGACTTGTTCCACCATACTGTTCCTCGTCCATCAATGATACCTTTGCCTTTTACAGTGATTCCATTAAGTGATTTGAATTCTATCCATTGCAATAGACCTGATCCCCATGCACTTGAACCCATTGGAGCTATGATCTTTCCATCTAACTAAACAGTATTGAAATACAACAGTTGTGATTATATAACTATAAATGTTTGAGTACCATTTTCATTGTTTGGAAAATTCACCTGAAACACAATGTTCTCTTTACATTCATTTCCCAGGAAGGAAACAGGTCCAACAAGGAACGTAAAACCAGATGGAACTAATAATGTTGATGCTGTCACCTTACAAGCTTCAGTCCAAGCATCTTCAAAGGCCTGTAATATAAAAGGTTTAGTGATTATTAAAACAGATATCAACGTTGTTAAACCATAGAAAAGCTTGTTCACCTTTGTGTCATCACTTTTGCCATCACCTTTTGCGCCATAGTCAAGCACATTGAGTGTTCCAGAAAGACCAGAACTTTTCCTTTTGACGATAGACCTAGCATCATTAGTCCTGAACCTCAAAGAGAATAAAAGGAGAATTTCCAGGGCAAGACATTTCAAGGTTAGTTTACACATCTTTAATATTGAAATATTTTGTTTCTATGAAGATTTTGTTTATATGTATGGAATGAAGAAGAAGTGGTAAAGCAAAGCTCATATTTATAAGTAGAGAAAAAATCACTGTTACACATATGAGTTTTTGAATCTATGAATACAGTTAAACAGTTGGATGAGGACAAAAGTGTTTGAAACTCTCTTGTCTATTCAAGCATGTGTCTACTCATTTGTTATATTTTATTCAATTGGCTTATGCAGATTACTTGCTTGATCAGCTTGTTCTATTTTGACCATATCATCATACAATATCATCTTTACTTAGCCTTTGATTTTTCTTGAATAGGCGTGTTACTTAGAAGTTGTTTTGTGTACTACTAAGATCTTAATGTTCTTTATCATCAATTTGAAGTCTTTATTAAATGGCTATGTATCACTGATATTGAGGTTTGTGTGCAGTTCTTAGTAGCTACAAACAACAGAACATGGGTTCGATCAGATAGTTAACCGGCCTTGGTAAGCTCTTCGGTTTAATGAAAACCAAAATACAACTTGCTATACAATTTTACAGGTAAGACACGTATTTCACCATCAGTCAAGTCATAAGATAATCTTTTTAAATTTGTAATTCCTTAAATCAAGCGCCGTTATTTAGGGTGGTTAGTATTCAACTCATAAATATTCAAAAATCCATTAGTTGCATGAAAATAAAATGGCTCGATAGTCGATATGGTCTTCTAGGTATATTATGGTTTAATCATAGAATATAAGTAAGGTTCAAGGTTCAATGTATGATATGAAACTCGTGATATGAAGATACGTGCATGAGTCCCAGGTAAAAGGATATATAGGGCTGCTGTAGATTAATACATTGCTACGTGTATGTATCCTCTGTGTTGACTTTGACCAAAGTTTATTGAATTATTGTTACTATTTTATTAAATAAATATCTTTATTTGGCAGTTGAATATGGGATTTATAAAAATTTTGTATAACTGATTTCTTGTCCTTTTTCTCAAGATTTTTTAAGTACAAGATATAGGTAATGTTAATATATAATTTTGAAATATTTTGTTGGTTAGTATATTTTATGCGTGGAAATGTTTAATAACTCGTCATAACTCCCAAGTAACGTTGTCACGTGAACAATATTTTGATTTATAGCACTTAATAGAATTTTGTGTATGCCTAACAACTCCTGTAAGACGTAATATTTGAAAATTGTACCATTATGTTATCATAACCCGTGATTTGATGTAACGTTTATTACGTTCTTATATTATATTATATGTTGCGTAATTTCGTATAGTTAGTAGCTTTGTCATAGGTGTGTATGATATAAATCATTTTATAATAATGTTTTTTGTCATCTTTTGTGTTAATGTCATTACATGCACGGATTTGTACGCAAAATACCGAATAACGCCAATTTTGTCTGATGGTTTTGTCCTGTATCGTGTACGAAATTCATTCTTTTGTCATAATAATTATTTACAATAATATCATTCGACTCATTCCTATCAAATTGTTGTCACATCATGAGTTACACAGTAGGTTATATCATTAAAGCCCAAAAGTAATAGGCCCAACATAATATACCCATTCAGGCCCAACCCAGTCGATAACAAGACATTCTCCTTCTCCTCCGTGAAGCAAGTTTTTTTATCAGAATCATTGCTTAACCCAAGAAATCAATATTACAAATTCATAAACCGCATTGATTGTGTGTTTTTCACTTCCTCTGTTTCTTTGGACAGTCTATATCTTGTTGAGGGACAAGTAGCAAGACAATTAAAGTAGATCCTTCACCATTATAAGCATAGGTACGTAAAATTATAAAGAAAATAAACTTTTGATAAATGAAGCCATTAAAAATGACGGTAGAGAAAGAGCTCAGCAGGGGTGACCTGAGAACACATAAAAAACAGAGATATAATAATGACGTGGCATCATTACAACCGTTGATTGCACATGTGTTCTCATATCAACCCTGTCGAGATCCACTACCTTGACAATATTTTCTCTTTTATTACAATATGTGTTTTGATTTTGCCTCGAAACGGCTGGGAACTTCAACTAACTATATACACAAATTACGAAGGCTAGGCATTGGGTAGTACACAATATCACATAAACTGTAGTACTAGTACACAAGCCTAGTTTTATTGCATACATTTACGTTTTGTGTAGTACAAAAAGAAAACTTCAGACTTGTGTACTACACAATAAGTTAAAAGAAGATAGAAGATAACAAACATTGTACTTGTCTAAAAGTACAACTGCGAGTTTTGTACTTGATAAAAGTGACCTCATAAATACGAAAAAGTGCCATTTTTTACATTAATTACAGTCTTCTTACTGGTAATTGCAATAAGTTTTCAAGCCCAATGGGCTTAATATTGAGTTTGAAATATCGTTGTTACACAAGATCAATTGTTACGTTAAGCTTTAAAGCCCAATGGGCTTTAATAATACTGACTCTCACCGGTGAATTTAATATTTATCTCCCAATTTTAAGTTATAGAATCAAGGGGAGAGTATTAATATAATGTAAATCTTTCGTTCGATCGATGAATACTGCTCTGTTCTTGGATAAACAGATAATGGATATGATGAACGACAATAATTCACAAAACGGCGATCATCAGAAGGAGCATCATGTCGACAATAATGGTTTGGAATCGAAAAAGGAAACGATCTTCCCTAGCTATGATTTCCAGCCTATTCGCTCTAATGCCTCCGTCGGATTATCTCATTCAGCTTTAGATCTCGCCGGATCTGTCAATTCCATGGCAGCTAGGGCTTGGTCTGCTTCTGATCCAAAACCGGTTTCAACTTCTTCCGCGAGAGTAATATTTCTTAATTCTCATATCTCTCCGGTGTTAATTGATAATTTCTGATCTAATTGGCTTATTAGTTTATCACGATTGATATAATTGGCTTATTAGAATCGGTTCTAAGCTTAGCTCTATGTTTTATTCACTGTGCTTACACAACTACAAGGTCTATGATCCAGAGCTATTGTATCTAAGGTTGCTTAAGTCATGCCATTTAGTGGCCTTACTTGTTATATTTGTTTTGTTCTTGTAGAGTTATGGTTCTATGGACTCTCTTGAACCTTCCAAGTTGTTTTCTGAGAAGGATCGAAATGCATCTGAGTCTGTGATTATATCTGTGATTGATCGGACAATGAAGATACATGCTGATAACTTGCTACATGTTATGGAAGGTGTCAGTGCACGCCTAACACAACTGGAGACTAGAACCCGAAATCTCGAGAACTTGGTTGATGATGTAAAAGTTTCTGTTGGGAACAGTCACGGAAACACTGATGGGAAAATGAGACAGCTTGAAAACATCTTGTTAGAGGTATAATTTGTAAGCTTTTGGGAAACCTTAAGGAGAATAGTTTAAAAGATGTTTCAGGTTTCATAATCTCAGTATCTTCTGTGTGGCATTCAGGTGCAAAATGGTGTAAAGTTATTGAAGGACAAACAAGAAATATTTGATGCCCAGTTTCAGCTTTCAAAGCTTCAGGTATCAAAGGCTAATCAGCAACCTGAGACTCAACCCACTGCTCAACCGCCAACATCGTTGCCTCAGCCACCAGCTTCTGTTGCAGCTCCCTCGTCTCTTACTCAGCAGGGACTCCCACCACCACAATTTATCCAACCGTCTACCTCGCAGCACAGTCTCCTGCCGCCTTCATCTCAACTGTCTCCACTTCCCAGCCAGTTTTCTCCTCAACAAGATCCTTACTTCCCTCCACCTGGGCAATCCCAGCCACATCCAGCACACCAGCCTCCTTATCAACCTCCTCCTCCTCATCCAAGCCAGTCACTGCATCAACCACCTTACCAGTCACCACCTCAACAGCCACAATACCCGCAACAACCACCTCTTCAAATTCAACAATCATCATCAGGCTACAACCCAGAAGAACCACCTTACCCTCCACAATCTTATCCGCCAAACCCTTCTTGTCAACCACCTTCTCATCCACCTCCCGGTTCCACCCCTTCGCAACAGTACTACAACTCTCCTCAAACGCCACTATCAATGTATGATGCATCTGGAGGAAGATCCAGTTCAGGTTTCCCTTCAGGGTACACAACTGAACCATACTCATATACTGGGCCACCTTCACATTATGGAAACAGCCCGTCTGTGAAACCGCCACATCAAAGTGGAAGCGAATCTAGTGGTTACACACAGCTCCCAATGGCACGCCCACTACCACAAGGTTTACCAATGGCCACAGCCATCAGCAGTAGTGGAAGTGGCAGTTCTGGTTCCCCAAGAGCTGGAAACAGAGCCCCAGTCGATGATGTGATTGACAAAGTGGTTAGCATGGGATTCCCAAGGGACCAAGTGAGAGGAACAGTGAGAACATTGACGGAGAATGGTCAAGCCGTTGACCTCAATGTTGTATTAGATAAGCTGATGAATGGAGATAGAGGAGCTTTGATGCAGCAGGAGAAGCAGCAACAACTACCAAGAGGTTGGTTCGGTGGTCGGTAGTCGTGTCCTATTGTGGTTTCACTGACATTGTATAGTCTTATTACTTGGATTACTTTGGTTCGCTTCAGACAACAGAAGCCGTCACTGTCTTATGAAATCACAGACGCCGTCACTTGATTGTCGCAGTGTGCAGACTCTTCGCTGGACCAAAACGACATGTAGTTTGTCACTGAAAGCCCATTATCAAAATAACAAAACAATGAGTCTGGGCTTAAGAAGCCCATTATACACTGCTCAAGTTCTTATTCGAGTTTAACTATTTATTTTCCTTAAAACCTTAATTGTTTTCTCTTTTGTCCTTTGTCCATCTCTCCAGTGATTATTATACGTCAAACTTTATAATATAAATTATAATTATAATTATAATTCATAAGTCAAGAAGTATTATGTTTAACATAATATTATCTGTGTATGTATGAAAATTGTTGCATGAATGAATGTGAAGCAAGTGGAAGAACACCCCAAATCTTAATAATATAATGTGAATTCATTGATTTATATTATAATATACAGTCAACTTAGCATCATATAAAAAATTGCAATTCTAATGGTTATTGTTTTGCAATTTGCATCATGTTGCGTATGAATATAAAATAATTTTATATGTGATATTATAATTTAATAAACCATCGTTAGATTCCCAAGGAACTGAAAATAAATGGTCTTTTTAACGTTCTTTTTTTGCTATTTATACTACATTAGAAAAATTAAAAGTATCATTTAATGTCTGTAAATTCCGTGCCGTACGGATTAATAAACAAACATTATATCTACTTGTTGAGTAAATTTTAATTGGTTATTTATTTACATATAAATGTTAAATAAAGAAATAAATAATTTAAAAAAAGGGTCAATTTTTTCCCAATCAAGAATGCAATATTTTTATTGTAAATGAACACGTGGCAGTATCTGAGCTTACGCAGTTGCAGAGAAACAACTACAAATGCGTAAAAGCCTCTCTTCATCTTCTTCGAGCTCTTGACTCAAACCAAAATCTCCGAAACATATTCGATCAATCAAGGTAAGCACTCTTCGACTACATCAACAGTCTCGATCTCTCTATCTCCATTTCCTCTCTCGCCGTCGTCGTTCATGAAACTCGTTATACTTATTGAAATTTCACACGATCACCTTGGTTTAGACTGCGTTATAATCCATAGAGATTTTTACATTATCTATCCAAATTTTGATGAATCCAAATCACTTCTTCTGTGGTGGTCTCTTTATTTCTTAAGTCCTTCTCTGTTTCCCAACTTTACTTTTCGGATTTTTTTTTTTAAATTTCAATATTTTATTAGTTTGATTAAAGGGTCAGTGAATGAATTTTGATAAAGACAATCTGGGTTTTTGGCTGTAGCTGGAGTGGAAGAAAGTGAACCCATTAGTGAAAGGTATAAGATCAAGGTTAATGCCAAAATCAATGCCTTTGAATTTAGTCAACGATCGTGATGGTTCCTCTCGGATTATGTTGACCGATCCTGGTGGATCAACTGCTGAGGTTTGACTCTTTCAACCCCAAAATCTTACCCTAAATAAATTTCATCGCTTACAAATGTTTTAGTTATGTTGTGTAGACTAGAAAGGGCTTAGCTTTGACCAAGTCTTAGTTACATTATCTATGGCTTGAAATGGTTTCAGGTGCTTTTATATGGAGGACAAGTTGTTTCTTGGAGAAATGAAAGGAGAGAACAGTTGCTTTATATGAGCAGCAAGGTTCAAATTTGCTTATCTATTTTGATTATATCAACTAAATATTCAATCTTTGTATTAAGATCTTTGCTTCTTCTCCTTCGTTTAGGCGCATTTGAAGCCACCCAAAGCTATCAGGGGAGGTTCACCTGTTTGCTTTCCACAGGTTAGATCATTTTAAAGACACACCATTGTCTTATTTCTGCTCCTATCCCATTAATCATGTTTGATCATCTTTGAAGTTTGGAAATTTTGGTGCACTTGAACGACATGGATTTGCTCGGAACAGATTCTGGTCTTTTGATAATGATCCTTCACCTTTGCCTCCAGCTAACAAGCAATCAACTGTTGATTTAGTATTGAAATCTACTGAAGATGATTTGAAGATATGGCCTCATAGGTTTATACACTTCTGTTACTTCATTTCATTGTCATTATCTCTTGGCTTTAATTTGTTCTGTGACTAATCTTATTGCAGCTTTGAACTTCGTGTTCGCATATCTATCAGTCCTAGAAAACTTACTATAATCCCTCGTGTGAGGAACACTGATACAAAGGCCTTCTCGTTTATGTTTGCACTTCAAAACTATTTATATGTATCTGACATATGGTATATCTCCTTTACATCTGCTTCATAATCAAAATTCAAAGCTACTGTTCTTGTCTCTGATTGCTTCTTATGTAATTTGCAGTGAAGTTAGAGTTGAGGGTCTAGAGACACTTGATTATTTAGACAACTTGATGTGTAGAGAAAGATTCACAGAGCAAGCAGATGCGATTACATTTGACGGCGAGGTAATGTGACACACACACACACATGGCTTTCTATGAACAGAACAGAATCTAATATAAACTCAGTAACACCTTGTAGATTGATAGAGTATACTTGAACACGCCAACAAAGATTGCTATTATAGATCATGAAAGAAAGAGAACTATAGAGTTGCGAAAGGAAGGCATGCCAAATGCAGGTACCTGATCCAAATGAGCAAACAAAATGTGAAGTGAAGTTTGTTTTCTTATGTAAATGATGATATGTTTTGGTCTTATGAGCAGTTGTGTGGAACCCTTGGGATAAGAAGGCTAAGAGTATTGTAGATATGGGAGATGAGGATTACACAACAATGCTTTGTGTAGATTCTGGTGCTATAGAAACACCAATTATGTTGAAGCCATGTCAAGAGTGGAAAGGGAGACAAGAACTCTCTATAGTCTCCTCTAGCTATTGTAGTGGTCAGCTTGATCCATGTAAGGTCCTTTATGGTGATCTCTGACCCATGTAATGGAGTGTACTTGTGACATATTTAGTTGCTGTTGACAATATGAAAATAAATATAATAATCATGAATACTCAAAATAAGACATTATGAATTAAAAAAAAAAAAAGATTACAAAGAATCTCATGATAATGTAAAAAATCACTAACATTGCAGCAAAACTTCCCAAAACAAGGGAACATACATTAGTCAGTATGATTTGATTATAAGCAGACAAGGTTATATACCAACACTCAGTGTTGAAACTAGACACTCCACTTATCAGATCACTGTATCATCCTCTGTACTGATAAGAACAAGTTACCTACTGACTACAAAAGACTGATAAGAACAAAAGCTTATCAGCCACTTTCCCTTATACAGTTCCCAGGTAATAAGTATTTGTAACTATCAGCTTTTTCGATCAAATGAGCTGGGAGATGAACAGCTGAATAAGACCGAGGGATCGGACCTAGTTTACCGATGATTTCTCTGAATGTATACTCTTCAGGAAGCATATCAAACAGATCAGTTCCTTTACATATCACATCTTGGATTCTTTTTGGGTTTAGGTAATGAGAGAATCTGACTCGGTCGTTGTGACTATAAGCTTTCATCTTGAATATGAACTCGCTGATGTGTCTGAAACAGAAACTGCAATGCCAACCAGAATCTGCTAAAAGAGTGTTGCCTTGACGGAAATGAGCGTATCGAGTTTTCCCGGGTTTGTATTGATGAATTGAAGCTCTCCAGCTTTTGTAATCGACAAAGTACTCGAATGAGTATAAGTAGTTTTTGAGCTGAAGATGAAGAACTGGTGAGTACCCATCACACCATCTAAGGAGATTAATGGTATGAGCACTAGGGATCTCATCAACATCAGACATTATCAAAAGATCGTCTTCTTCAATACCCGCGAGTCTGATTAGTTGATCCAATGCAATCCTCTGGTAAGCTTCTTCCACAAATGGGTTTTCACCTTTCTTGAATCTTCCTCCAATGTTCCCATAAGTCAACCTTGGTTCAACAAACTTGAACTTCTCTCGGTTTACAGCGAAAACCAACGGTTTAGGCAAACTAGTGAAAGTCGAATTTGATTCAAGAATCACAAACTGTGTAACATAAGGATACAGTTCTTTCCAACGTATAGTAAGCATATCAACTTCATTACTGAATAACACAGCATCAAAGACCTTTCTTGGAGATTCTCGATGTTTCCAGCCATGAAGACTACAGAGTGTTTCCATGGTGGCATTCTCATGATAGTAATGAGGAAGTATTTGAAAAGGCTTTGGAGGTGATTCCCAAAGAGGTCTCAAGAAATAAGTAATCTTCTGACCATGAAGATAGGCTCCAAAGATGAGAACAGGAACAATGGTGAAGATGAAGATATATGTTTTGAAATCAAATCCTTTAAGAACACATCTAACCTTTGAAAAGGCCTTTGATGCTCCAGAACCATCCTGCAAATAAACAAAATCATAATTGAATTGAAACAACATATAATAATATCAACAACAGTTTATAATTTATAGATTCCAATTCGATTATACACAATGAATCAAACCCTAAAATTAAAATATTTCAAAATCCCAAACCAATTTGGTGTTTGTGGTTAATCAAAACTAAAATAAAATTGTTCATAAAATTTGGAAGAATAAAACTGTTCATAAAACTAAGAATCACAAACCCTAATTTCAGAATCATAAAGTTACTACCAATTGAATTCTCATCCAATTTCAAAATAAACCGATTCGTCACCAAATCGATAAGAAATTATAGCAAAAAAATTAATCGAAAAAAACAAAGAGAGATTAGGATTTAGAACTCACATGTCCACAAACATTTTCGCAGATATCATCAGTCTTCTTAGAACTATAGTATCCATCGGACATGATTTAAAAAAAATTAAAAGGAGTTTTTTTTCTCGGGAAAATTTTGGAAGGCAGACACAAAAATCAAAATTTTATGAGAGACTCAAAAACAATATTTATAATTAAGAAGAAAAAAACAGAGAGAATAAATATAGGATAAAATCTCTCTTAATATAATCACCTTCCCTTCTCTTAGGAAATAAACTGTAACGCCAATTATAGCCGTTTGATGCTTTTTTGTTTATATATATTCCCATAACTTCTCTAATTTATTATTTTATTGCCAGTTAATTTTAGCTTAAACAAATAAGGGAAATAATTAGTGATTTTTAGGTGTTTTCAAAGTTATAAGAGGAAGGAATCTCAATCTTATTAAAATTATTTTATTATTTTTTAACTTATTTACATGTGGTTATGATTTAATTAATAAAAAATTTAATATGCATACAAATGTGTAGTCAATAATACTCAACATTAATATAATTATTATGGTGATAAGTTTGAAAATTTGCATAATTCAAAAAAGTTTTAGCTAAATTAATCACGCGTTTTTCCATATTTGTAGATTTTTTTAACATTTAACTTCCATTTTTTGTTGATATATACTATCATTTTATGCTAATAAAATGTATAGAGTTTTTTCTGATAATGTATTTATATGAAGTGTATGTTATATTGTAGATAAAATATATTTATTTGAATTCGTTCTTGGTCGTGCTATTCTAGCAAAGTCAATATTACATGGTCCCAGAAATGTAGAATCTTTAATTTTAAATAGCTATTTGAATTCCAGTAATGTTAGGATTTAAGAATATTCTTTATTTTTATACGATTACTTGGAATGTCAAACACTAACAGATAATAATTTGAACTGAGTCTTCGTTCTCCCTTCTTCTCAGCAAAATACTGTAATTAATACTTATGATGAATTTAATAAATATATATTATGAAAAATAAAATTGTTAAATCGTTGGAAAACAAAAAGAAGAATGGATCCAACAACACTGGACCCATGGACTCGATTAGAATGTTTGGTGAACTAACAAGTTAGATTAGTAGATCTCCAACGCTCTTCACAGTTAATTATATACGTATCTACATATACATAGTTTACAAAGAGTAAAACCTGGTTCATCAGCTTTTTACGATCACACCCACCAATTTTGTTTCTTCTTCTTGTTTTTTTTTCTTTCATTTCGTTTGTTTTTTATGCTTGCTTGTTATAAATTTCATTGAGTTAGATTCAATTGGTTGGGAATTTATCCTAAAATGTGAGAAATATGTATATTATATATGTATCTCTAATCTCTTGTATTGGTTGACTATTTTGGGTTTCAGGTCTATACATGTACTTAAATTTCTTCACTAAGGCTCATCTGTATATTCAAAAGGCCCAATATAAATATTTAGATAAGGCCTGTATAATTAGTTTCTTTTGGTCTAAGAGGCCCGTTTATATGGTAGTACTAAACCGAATGATGATTAATCCCTAAACTGGAGATATCAACAACGTTCAGTCTCTAAGCTTTTGTAGAAAACATCACGTCGTTTTAATTGAACATCCAACATCATTTTCTCTTCTACGTTGCAAGAGCTGGATTTCATATTTCATCCACCTCCAGCTTCCATCTGTGTCCTCACTCACTAATGGCGAAATCTCTACACTTCACGAGACTAATGTGTTCATCAGCAAGAATATCTATGAATTCGTCTCTCTACTTATTCTCAGTCAAAGCGACAAGGAACATTCATAAACCCTACTTGACTTGTTTATACCTTTCAACAACATCTACTCCATTCCCACTTCAATACGAAATGATCATCAATCGTCCAACACAGTCTTCTCTCTCTCAAAACCGTCGTCGNAGGGCCGAACCGGTTCAGGAGATCCGGAAATGGATAAATCGAAGAGGAAGTATTATAGTAAGAGAAGGAAGAGACTATACGGGTCTGATTCAGAGGATGAGAATCGAAAATCAGATGATGGGTTTGTGGAATTGAAACCTCAAGTTGTTGAATTTAATAGGTTACATCAGAGAGAAGAAGAATTGTATTTTTATGATACTTTTGCTTATCCATGGGAGAAAGATAAGCATTATAAGATGGTGTATCAGTTAGAGAAGAAGTATTTTCCTGATCAGTGTTTAGATAAGGCATTTTTACAACCTGGAGAATCTTTTAAGAAAGCTGCTGTTTCTGGGATTGTTAAAGAGAAGAAGAAGAAGAAGAAGAAGAATGTAACAAGTGGTGGGAAGAGAAGTGAAGTTAAAGGGATGGAGAATCTTGATGAGGAGGATGATGATGATGGTGATGACAAGTTGGTGTTTTTTGATGAAGCAAAGAAGAAGCCAGAGGAGGATGTTGTTACTGAGAAGAAAGTGGAACAGTTCTTTAAGGGTTTGACTAAATCACCCAATGAGAAAGGTGTGGCTAGTGTTGGTGGTGGTGATGGAGAACCTTTCCTTGTGACAAGAAATGGTGAACTTCCTACTAGATGGGATGGTCCTAATGGTACAGTGCTTTTGGTGAATAAACCCAAAGGTGAGACTGAGACTCAGTTTGTGTAATATGTCTTACCTTTTGAAATGTTATGTGATTTGGTTATGGCATTGTTAATCACTTCTTAGGATGGACTTCCTTCACTGTCTGTGGTAAGCTACGACGATTGGTCAAAGTGAAAAAGGTTTGTGCTAATCCTTGTCTAATCCAAGGTTTATATTTGTCAGATGGTTTCACAGCTAGCTGATATAACTATTTCTCAGGTGGGTCATGCTGGGACACTTGATCCTATGGCTACTGGTCTATTAATCGTTTGCATCGGTAAAGCCACTAAGGTTGTTGACAGGTTTGTCATTCCTTAATCCAAAGATTGTGTTTCTATCTATGATGATTTATAGAAAGATAACATTAAAAAGTCCATTGTATATGTAGATACCAAGGTATGATCAAAGGTTATAGTGGAGTTTTTCGTCTTGGTGAAGCCACTTCAACTTTAGACGCTGACTCTCCTGTAATCTAACATGTTTCCTTGCTTTCATGTTTCATTTCTGCATTAGATGAGGGAACGACTCATTAAAGTTTGCTCAACCATACTATTTCTCCAGGTGATTCAGCGAGAGCCATGGGAGCATATTAAAGACGATGACATTAAGAAAGCTTTGACATCATTTCTTGGAGAAATATGGCAAGTTCCACCAATGTTCTCTGCAATAAAAGTGAGCATTGTTCAATCTTAAACCCTGCCTTATGCATTACTTTCCAGATTTTTAACTGTAGTATCTGTTTAGGTTGGAGGTGAGAAGATGTACGACAAGGCAAGAAGAGGAGAAACAGTAGAGCTTTCTCCAAGACGAATCTCGATTTTCCAGTTTGAATTCGAACGTAGCTTAGATGACAGGTCTTATTCAGTGCATAAGCAATTTGAAAACCATGTTCTGGGTTGAGTCTCATTAAACACCTCTTCTATTTTTGCAGACAAAATCTGATTTTTCGGGTTATATGCTCTAAGGGTACATACATAAGATCCCTCTGTGCAGATCTTGCTAAAGCTCTTGGAAGGTGAATTTCTTTTTTTTTTTTCACATTTGACTAATAAAAGATCAAGAAAAGTGAAATTTCTACTAAATATCATTCTTTTTTTGCTCCAGTTGTGCTCATCTCACTGCTCTTCGGCGAGACTCGATTGGTAGGTTCATTCATCAGTTTGGTATTTTCTTTAAAATCATTCAAAGTTTGATTCATTCTTCTTTGTGGTTCAGGTGAATATTCTGCTAATGATGCTTGGGAGTTTAATGAGTTGGAAGCAGCAATTACAAAAAACTACTTATAGAAGAAAAGAAAAGAAAAATTATGAAAAAATGCATCATAACTATATCTATGAAATGTCGTGTAATTTACAGTAAACCCTAAAAGCCAAGAATTTTCCTCAGCTATGCCTCTGATGCTGTTAAACTCTCATTCATTCACCAGTCGCCATTGCCTATCAGATCGGAGAAATTATATTAAAATGAGCTTCCAAATAAAAGAAAAGGTAAACAGTACATGTGCCTTGCGAGAGGAGTAAACCTTTCACGACACTGAGACGACAGGCACGCTCCAAAGTTTCTTTCTAACGATCAAAACTCTTTCGTCTTTGGTCGAAAGAGAATCAGCTTTTGGAGTTATTTCTGTGAACCATTTGTCCCATTTGAACAATGTCAGATACTTTTTGATGTAGTTTATATTGTCTGATGTGTCACGTATTATAACAAATCCTTCTGGGCGTAGTATCCGATCCATCTCAAAGAGAAGATCCTCAATACTGCATCCACGTGTTTTGGTTTCTGTAACTGTGTTCCATGCGTGGATAAGATCAAATGTGCGTGGATATGTGTCGAAGGCTTCGCACCTGCAAATAAAACTCACTTAACATGATTGGATTATGCAGTGTGTTTTCAAGAGTAAGGCATTTATGTACCAATCATGAATGGCTCCGATAAGGCCACGGTCATAGATGATCTTCAGTCTCGGAGAGGATTGAACGGGCATGACATTCATTACCCATACATCTTTATCATTTAGAGCAGCTGCGAAGCCACCAAGGTTTGAGCTCATGTCCATCACGTTTCTTATGGAGTTCTTTTGCACCTTTGGTTTCAGCAGTTTCCAGTATTCTGTAACTCTATGCCGCCATGTTTCCTACACTCAGCACCCTACTTTAATGAGCAATAAAGAAGTATTCTGACGCAGAGAAGCATGGAAGCCTTGAAATTGAAACTCTCAGAATCTTGATTAGAGATATAGAGCTTTCATGCAAGAAGAAAAGATTTACCGTATCTTCACGGAATTGAGCAGGAGTGACACCGATTTCTTCAAGACGAGGTGGAGGAGCTGTCAGCCTCCGTGGCCAGGGAACAAGTCCGCTCCATCTTTCTTTATGCATCCCTGACCATGGAATGGATAACAAATTTAATGAAACCTGATAACTTATAAGTGATGACTGATAAGATATATATTCTTACTTGCTGAGTAAGGTGTTATGCAAGCCTTCATTGAGACGTTCCAAGTTGCATCTGGGTCATCTCCAGAAGGACACATCGGAGGCTGGACACCTGATTCCCTCTTCAAGTAACAGCTGTTGGATACCGGTTTTGCCCATATAACAGATTGGTCTCGTTTAGCTGTGACCTTCCAACACATTCTCCTGAAGAGATCATGCATCGCATTCCCAATCTTTCTGTTTTCTGTGTCGTGTGCGTAAGCTTCAGGTGACGAGTATACAAAGTAGCCACCAGGTCTGAGCAACCTATCAAGTTCCAGTAACAAGATCCCATCTCTTTGAAGCCAATCTATCCGACATCTAGAACAATGAGCAAGTTCAAATGATCTGCTTGGGTATGGAAGCCGTTTAGTCCCAAGTACACCAAGCATTGACGGAATTCCTCGTTCTAGAGCAAATTGGATTTGGTTCTGGTGGACATCGTTTGGAGCAAGGGACATGGCTATGATTTCATGTGAGAGAAGATAAGCTCCGAAGCTAGCTACTCCACAACCAACATCGAGAACATTCCGAATGCTTCCCCCATTGTTGAGCTTGTCGCCAGGGAATTTCAGCATCTAAAACCAATATATATATACCCTTCTATCATTAACATTCACTGGCTAAGGTAACAATGTACAATGGTTCTAAAGAGTCGGCTCTGCGCTTGAGATATATTAAAGCAAAGAAGTAGAAAATGATGATAATAATAGTACCTGAGCAAGTGAAACTATGTATTTGTCAGCTCCGTCGTGGAAATGTGTTCCTCCTCCAGGAAAATTAATCTTATCACCATTTACAACCATCCAATTCTGATCAGATTTCTCTTGCGCAAGGTGTGTATGAGGAATATTCACCTTCCACACCTCATCTCTACTCACAGGCCACCTCAATGGGATCTGAAAAATCCATTAAAACATCATAAATCAACCACCAATACCAACATATGCTCAAAATCTGTAATACGAAACAGAAGGCTGACCTTATAACCAAGTGGAGGTGGAACAAGGCAATTGAAACGCCGTTCTGGCGGAGGACAATGATGCTCATAGTGCTCCATTAACGATAAATTGAGTTTCAGTTTCAGCTGGTAATGAAGATTTCGATCCAAACATGGTATCAACTCCGAGTGTCTCGAATCACATATCTACAAAACGAGAGAGAAATGAGCACATATACAAAAATAGGTTCACTATATCGACAAAGATCACTCCTCCATCACTATCATTATATTATTCCACAGAGTGATTAGGGAGAAGTGGTTCACTTACTGGAACGCTTTTAGGAACTTCGAAACGGCTCACTCCAACGGTGGGACCATTACTATTAGATCCATCGAACTCATCAGACTTTCTGGATCCAGGAGCCAAAGATGAGCCGTAGTAAAGGCAAGTCAAGCCGAGTAGAGCGATGAAACCGACGAGAACGTAAGTGAATAGCTTCGGAGTTGCACGGAATCGCTCGGTTTTTAAGTTCTTCATACTAAACGTATCCGAATCCGGATCTAGATCTGACCCGATACTAATGACCCGGAGATCTAGCTGCCGGTGAAGAGTGGAGGATAGTGTGAGCGACAGTAGATTCCCGCGACGTCGAAAAAGTCGAAATTGACCAGTGTCGGATTTTATTTGCAATTGCTGGGAATTATTCTCTGTGACAAGGACTACGAATGTTTATATGCTCCTTAACTTATGCGGTTAAGATTCATGGGTCTGTAATGTATTGAGAGAACTTTGACATGACTTACATGTGCTTAAAAACATAATTTGGGCTTTATATTTTTGTCATAAATTGGGCTTTATATAATTTGGGTTTTATATATTTTAACATAATATTCTAATATATAACGTCTTGATGTGTCTTATGGGCCGAGCCTGCTAGGAGTACAATGTTCATGATAAACTCAAAAATTCAGAAAGTCAACTATTCAATTACTCGGAAAAGAAAAAATAACGTTAAGTTTATTAAAATATAATGAAATTGAAATGATATTTATACCAACTCGTTTTTAACTACAAATTGTCTCAAATAATTTGAATTTGTCGCACTCTAATGAAACCGGATTAAGCTGGAATAAATCCCTAATCAAACCGGTTAATTTGGTTTATTCAATAAACGTCCCCTATATGTGACGAAGTAACAGCTGTTCCAGAACATAAACGAACATATAAATGGAACTCCACTAACAAATTCCGACACATCACAATGACCACTCTGTCCTTTTCGATTAATTTAATCTTTTTTATTAATTTTATAAACGAACAACATGTAAATGATTACAATTTAAGTCTGTCTCATTCTCATTCGTTGACTTTTTAACCCACTAAACAAATACAATTTTATACGACCCAACTCTCTCTATATAAGTGCAACCTCCTTCGTTGATATAACCAAAAAAGAAAGAAACCAAAGAAGAAGACGAAGAATTCAAATGGCTCCAAGAAGTTCTTTGATCCGCTTCGCCTTCGTTTGCATTCTCTTGGCCATGTTGGTCATGACTGCTCAGTCGCATAACGGGCAAGACCATTCGCCGGCTCATGCTCCATCTCATCACGGAAAAGGTCCAGCTGCATCGCCACCAAAGGCTCATGCTCCAGCTCCAAGTGCTGCCACTTTCTCTGCCTATCCTCAGATCATTGCCACCGCATTGGTTGGTGCTTTGTCTTTTGTCTTTTGAGATGTGTTTCAGTTCATCTTCTGATGTGTTTTCTTTCTATCTGAGTTTTAATATTTATTTCCCATGTTTTTATCCTTTTTTTTTTGTTTTCTCAAATATTGTAATGATCTGTTCTTGTAATAACACTGATCTATAAAAACATTTTTCTTTTATATATGTGTTGTATTTTTTCCTCATTGGAAGCAAGAACAATAACATCCTTTGATAACGAAGTCCGTTGACTTTGCTTTAATCCACTTACCATTTTTTTAAGCTCTCACTTATCTAGGGAATTAGTTATGAATTTTAATTTGACGTAAATGAAGGTACAGTAGCCTCTATAAAATTTTAAAAAATATATAGAAAAGGAATAAATAATGGGAAAATGAAAAGAAAAAAAAGGATAAATAATGAAATCCGAAATATTATGGGTTGACGGTCTCGGACCCCTAAAGAATTCATCTCCTGCTTATATACACATGAACTTGTCATGTTTGTCCGTTTACACCTAAACTTTTAAAATTATGTCTACTAGAGTTGTACCCGCCCGATGCGNACTGTTTTCTAAACATTTTTGGTATTTTTTTGCACAGCGGAGTTATATTGTAATTTCGAATGAAATAGTTTTCATTTTATAACAATTTAGTTGTTTCTATTTTCTTGTTCTTTTAGACGTTTAGATGTTTAAATATTTGATTTATAAAATATTTTAATATGCAAGTATATCATTAATATTTTCTATCATTTAATTTTTTTTATTGAAATGATAAAAATTATAATTATATTAATTTAAGAGAATAATAAGTTTAATTGTATAATTTATTACTCTATCCTATTCATAACTTACTATTGCACTTAATTTATTTATAAAATAATTATATATGTCATATATCTATTGTTATAATTGTATGAATTTAAAGTATATTGAAACGTATTAAATTATTGGTAGATTTATTTGTTCAGCATGTTCGTGAATACTTAACTTTTCTTCGTATTATTATTAAAATTTATGTATTATTATTAGAAATGTTTATTTTATTTTTATAATAAAAAATTAACATTTTTATGAAAATGGTCTAATAACTTCTTTTATAATTAATTAAAGAGGTGTGAACAATAAAAAATAATTAATAATGTTGTATGTGGTTACAAAATATAAAATAGGTACAATATATAAATATATGTTTATTGTTTTATTTTCCTATTTTAATGTTTTTATAATATATATGAATTATTTTGTATGAATCCGTCTTTTAAATAAAACACACAATTTCATACAAATTATCTAGAGAATTTGATATCGTAAAACATAGAAAAAATGTACATATATTCATATTATTTTATCATGTCATATTTTTTAACCATTAATAAACAGATATTTCTAATTATTATTTTTGTTTTATCTTTTTTTAATATCACTTATTATAAACTTACTCTTTTTTATATATCCTTATTTCTGATTGGAAAATAATTCTTTTCAGTATTTATACTTTAATTTTTTTAAACATTCTTAATCAAGAGAAACTATATAAAATTGTGAATAGGGAAGGATACATATTCATAAACTGTTTTTTTTTTTAAAAATATACTTAACTTTTATTACATTTTTGAAGTACTTGAAATTCATACATTTGAACATGTTTATATCTATATTTGAATATAATAGAATATGAAAATGTATAGATAAACCTACTATTCTCTTAAATTACCATAATTATATTCTTCATATCATTTCAACCAATTTTTTTTTTTTAAATATGTAAAATGCTATACCAATGTCTACACTATAACTACATATTAAAACTATGTACAAGGTATAATGAAAGAACTATGTACAACGTATAAAGAAAGAAAAAAAATCTAAATTGTTTAAACAAAAGAAAACTTTATCGTCCAAGACCACTATTATATTTAAATATAAAATAAAAACTTCAGACGTAGCGTGGATACAACTCTTATCATATTGACAGTATCTTCTTTGCATCTACTGTAAACTTTGAAGAAATACAAATGAATCGAACCAGTAAAAGACAGAAGAAGAACATAAGGTACCATCATAGGGAATATCCTCGACAATAGAATCCTTAATATCACCCACTATAATCCTCTGTTGAAAAAATAACACCAAGTTACAAACTGCAGATATTTTCAAATGAGGTACCATTATCAATTACAGACCTGACAGGAGAGTTTGTAGCTTTCTTTGGTGTCAGGAGGATCTACATATTCAACATGCATGCATTCGAAGGGAAAAAATGTAAGACAACAACAGTCCAATTGCTATAATGTTGGAAAAACAAAACAAAACAATATCATCAATCAATGAGAACATATTGGAGCAAAATCCAAAAGATGGAAACACTTAAATCATATTTTCCCTTTCCCGGTAATAATCTTTGTTGATTTCACCTTCAAAAGCATTCTTACTTACTCCAAGAATTTTGTAATTTCATTAGCCTACATAAATGAAGAACCTAATCTTCAAAAAAACTCTACTGAATTGATAAAAAAATGTAAGCAAAATGACAAAAAAAAACACAATTCAATTGATAAATCAAATCTAAAAAACTGGAAATGACTGTAAAATTATTCAATAAATTTTGATATAATCGGATACAGCGCCGGAAACCGGAATCGGATAGAGTATCCGTAAGATCCCAGATCATAAATGAAGCAATCAGTGAAGAGGATCACTATTTTTTCTCAATAATATATCATCAAGATCATGAAAACTCTTTAAATAGCCAACATAAAATCTTCTTTCAAATGATGCTTTGAGTTCCTAAAGATTTATATACTGCTAAAGAATATAAAGTCAACTCGGTGACTACTCTTGATGATATTCACCAAGGAAAAAACCAAAATACTGAAAATGCACTTTTACTATTATTTTGGACAGTAATAATGTGATTATCCTTTTGAGTTTTGAACTAAGTCAAGAGTTCTTTCTGTGACGCGAACCATGAAACCTACACTCACCTTCTTCTGCTCGCGATGATGAAATGTATGCATATGTCTCTCTACAGTCTTGAACATAACAATGGATGACCGCATTAGAAAACACAGATAACCTGAACAGCCATGAAAGAGAACAGGAAAATATAGCTATTTTAACATACTTTACGATTGACTTATAACTTCAAAAGTATTGGTTCCAGCATGAACATAGAGAAGGTGAGTTCCCTAGCTAGTTTCAACTGCCTTATCTCCTGCAAAACAAGATCAATAAAAAACAAATCTCAGCTCTTAGGTTTGAAACTTCAAAGCTCGTATTCTATGGATCATTGATAACTAAATCACCTACCGCTCTGAAGGAAAATCTCTATCTCATTCTTTTAATTTCCTTGCAGGACAGCTTTGAACTTGTCTTCATGAAGAGGAATAAAACAGTATAAATAGTTGGAGCACCATCACCATTTGCTTCAACCTCGTCCTTGCTCTCCAGTAGCATGAATTGTGTCTCCAAAGAAATATCTTTTCCATAACTTTCCCTTCTCTGAAGCATAACTGGAAACAACACATCAATCGAAGACTGTTGTGAAAAATTTAAAACAACAAACTCAATCAACCATCAAATAACTCAAAGAATAAAGTTATATCATAAGAAAATGTGTATTGAGGTGTTTAAAATTAAACCATGAAGTCTAAAATTCGGATTTTACGGATTGAAAAGATGTAAATGGAGTATCATACCTTGGTAGATCGAGAGAATAGATGGTAATGTGTGTTTGAACTCTTAATTGTGAAACTGAAGCTGTGAATTTACATAGTTACATAATGCTAAATACAAGCAATTACGTCTCAAATCATACCTACAAAAGCACCAAAATTAGACGAGAATTTTTTTCTTCCAAAAAGAGTAAATCCACCGAGGGAAGGAACCTGAGATTTCTTCGACGACCTGGAATTAGACGATGGCGTACCTCCAGCTGCAGCCGCTTGCTCTCTCCTCTCCTTAGCAGATGGACTACACAGAGAAGACGCTATTTTCTTAGCCACAGGGGCTTGTTCAGGAGTGATCTACTTTTGCGGACAACCTCTCTTCCCCTTCCAAGGTTCCATCGGCGCCGTTACAACCGAAGGTGAGGAGGAACTATCGTTTGGTAGTGGTTTCGGAAAAGGCGCATTGTGGGAAGATAGAACGGTGTTTCCAGTAGAAGGTGTGGTTGATGTGGTGGTGGTGAATCTGGTAATGGTAGTAAGGAGAAGTGAGTCGTTTCCATTGCTGGTGGTGACGGCTTTCGTTCAGTTCTATTTTTTTAATAGAGAAACCAAATTATAATGATAATATAATATCTAAAACTGTAGATAAAATAAAAAATGATTAAAAAAAAAAATCAGTGAATCTCTTAGTAGTATGTCTGATGATGCTCCTCTTCTCCTGATAAAAATGGCGATTCAGATCTAGAGAAATATTAGGGATAAAGAATAGTCAAAAAAAGTTTGTTCCTTTAAAAATAAAATAATGAATATTGGAAGCATTTAACAATTTGAAGACAGAAAATATGTAGAAGTGGAAGCGTTCTACAACCGTTTTATGAAAATAAATTAAACTATATTCGTAAAACCACAGCGGCAGTGGCGAAGAGCTTTATTATTAGCTGGGAAATTATACATGAGGAAGACTATTAGAACTTTTAAGTTTGAACAGAAACAAAGCTTGCTCTCAATCAATGGAAGAAAAGTAGAGAGAGAGTGTAGAAGATGAAGTATAATTTCTATCTGTTAAATGTAAAATAGAGGTGTACAAAGATATATATATAAGCAACAATTAAGAAATATCTTCTGTAGAAATATCTAATTTAAAATATCTAAATCGATTAATAATATTTAGATTAGAAATATCTAAATACTCTAATACGCTTGAACATAAATTTTGATGAAAAATTGAAGGGGACTAAAATTTTTGGTGGTCTTGGAAGACAACCAAATAAGAGAAGCATCTGAATCTTCAAATTCAACCTTGGATTTTTACCAAACAACTTGTCATTGACAGAAATCATAGATGGTACAACACTGAGCTCAACAGAACTAGGAAACAATGAAGAGAAATCCATCAAATTATAATCTCCAGATCCAGAACAAACAAATCAACACTTCAACGGTAGAGCTGTTTCAAACAAAGAAAATCTTCACAAAGGGAAGGTCTCTGAGTAATCAGAAAAGTAGCCGTGAATATCCAAGTAAAACAACTAAAGTGAATGATTAAATCAATGAACCAATCGATCAATCAAACAAGAGAACCAAATTTAATTGGTGAAATAAGCTGGAACAATGAGATATCCAAAAGTTCAGACCAAATTGAGCTTAATCCAGCAAAGTGACCAGAATTAAAACTCAGAAGACAATGTGAATATAACCTCAGACAAACAAATCATGATCGAGGAAATTTGATCCCGAAATCGAAGGAGAATAACTCAAATCTGAGAAATCTAGCCAATGAACAAATAATCACAGCTAGAATCAAAGAAACTGGAGCTAGCTTCGTGGAGATCAAGGCTCGATGAAGATGACTTGATAAAAGTTCTTCAAGTTCAAAAGATCTGTTGATAAATCAATAAAACTGAAAGAAATCTGATGAAACGATTTAATCAGCTATTGAAATCGACCAATTGAGGAGTGAGAAGAACAAAAAAAAATCAAACAATTAGAGATGAATCGATCGAATGATGAAACACATCGGAAGAAAACGAAGAACACAATTCAGGAATCGGTTGAGCTTGAGCTCAACGCTCTGATACCATATTAGAACTTCTAAGTTTGAACAGAAACAAAGCTTGCTCTCAATCAATGGAAGAAGAAGATCAATGGAAGAAAAGTAGAGAGAGAGTGTAGAAGATGAAGTATAATTTATATTTCTGTTAAATATAAAATAGAGGTGTACAAAGATATAAGCAACAATTAAGAAATATCTTCTGTAGAAATATCTAATTTAAAATATCTAAATCGATTAATAATATCTAGATTAGAAATATCTAGATACTCTAATAAAGACGGAAGTTTGAAGATTTGAGTAAAAGAGAGGAAGAAAATGGGCGACAGTAAATGGCTGTAGATATGTAATGGGAAAAAAATGAGGAAATGTAGATATTGGGGATACTTTTATAAATAACATAAACAATAGAGGACCCAAAAAAAAAAGACACATGTCAATCATATACGCTGCCAGGTGTCGTCACCGGGAGAGCACAACCCTTCTTTTATATTATAGACTAGGCTATTACCNTGTAATTGATGATAAATTTTTTGTGTTTAATTTTAATGATCATTTTTTATAAAAAAATTTCATTATTGTTTATCTAATTTGTTTTTAAATATATATTTAGTAAATGTATTGTTCATTTGCGTTGCAGGTGAAACATTGTAATTTGTATTTGTTGAAGTATAAATATTAACCGTTAATGTGTTGGAAACTTTAGTCTGCCCCCTCATATTTCTAGCATTTGTTAATATATAAACCTATATTTTCATAAACATGAACCCAAAAAAAAGTGTTTTGTTTATGTTTATGTTTCCCGTGTTATGAATTCATGACATTAGAGTATTTTTTGAAAATGTTGGGTTATTTAATTGTTACTTTACAATTATACTAATCTTTCAATCTGTCTTTTGGAAATAATAATTACATATCTCTTTACAATCTCTTATCCGTAGAGTAGCGTTTTTTTTTATTCTTTAGTGTGTTGTGTATATTTTTTTTATAATTTTTAATATTTATTATTTATTGTATTTTTGGAATTTTATTATTCTGTTTGTCTATGTTTTATTCTGCCCAATTTTTTGCAATATTTGTTTCTATGATTTATTTAGTTAAGTTTTTGAGAAGCAGTGTTTCAATTTTTCTATGTTATTTTCTCTATTTATTTTTGATTATTCAATTTTTTTATTTTATTTTTCATGGTATTTGTTTATTAGATGGTGTCTTTCGTTGGGTTTGTTACTTAGATGTTTTATCTGTGTATTCTAAAACAAGCTCGTTCCTTAAAAAATGATTGACAAATATAAACATTTTTTTCTTCAATAGATGGGTAATAACATATTATATTACATTGTTTTAGTCAATTTCAGTGAATGTTGAAGTAATAATGAAAGAACAACATACTATTTTACTTCTTAGATATTTAGATGATATAATTGTGACCGAGAAGATTGTAAATTTTAAAGCTACCAATATTAAAACTTTATGTCTGTATGGAAGTTTATAAAATATTGCATGCCCAAATAAGAACTTTAAAAGAGTATACAGCGGGATGAGAGACACTTTAATGTCAATGAGTTGATGAAAAATGAAAGATGAATCATTGTTATCTTTGAATCTTCATTCTCGGGACCTGTAAATGTATTTATAAAAAATATATTTCATTAGTTGTTTGGTCTGAAATTGTAGATTAATGTTGTGTTTAGACATATAAAGTATTTCTTTATATTTTATAGTTTTATAAAAATTAAAAATTTAAAAAGACAATTTGTTTGTTTTTTATGTACATATATTGTTTTATATGTTTGTGAAATTTGTCATGTTAAATAATGAGTAATTTTTTTTAAAAGAAAAAAAATAGGTAATGTATGAAAATAACTTACAATTTTTTTGTCAAACATACTTCTGGTTTTGGTTTCTATTTTTGTTTACCTCATTCTTGGATTGAATATTTCATACAACCTTACAAGTGTAAATATAACTATGTTAATAATATTTAAAAGATGAGATTTGTAATATTAATATAACGCGCACCTTTTTTTTTTTATGGAGGTTATTAAAAATCTCCTTGTAGACAACGTTCTTTAAATGTATTGTTGGATACTCATGAGTTTTGGGGGTGTAGATTTTCATACCTTCTTTTGAAGTTACCCGTGACAATGCGACATAGAGTTGTCCATGAGTGAAGATGGGTTTAGGTAAATACAGTCCTACTTTTGCCAAAATTTGTCCTTGACTTTTGTTTATTGTCATTGCATAACATACACGTAGTGGAAATTGACGACGTCTCATCTTGTAAGGACTGTTTGTGTCTAGAGTTGTCATGATTATCTTTGGTATAAGAATTTTCTATCCAATTTTATTTCCTGTCATGATTTCTGCTTCGATAACTCTCTTACCTAACCTTGTAACAATTAATCTTGTTCCATTGCATAACCTTTCTTTTTGGTTTATGTTTCGCATGAGTATGACAGGTACACCCTCTTTTAGTAGTAGTCGATGATTTGGTAACCCTGAACATTTTAAACTGTTCAAATATTCAACTGTGTATAATGGATTTGCTTCTTCAACGTTTTCATCTTCAGTTGCAATACTATCTGCGCTTAAATATTCAAAATGTTCTCTGTTTACATGATTTAAGATAAAATCATTTATTTCATCAACTGTTTCGTTCCTTGGGATTAAAATTGCTCTTTTTCGGAGATAATTCATATCTCTATATTGGTGGCTGAAGTAATCATATACAGATTTGAAAACACTTTCCAATGGGTGACCTTCACACTGTATTATTAGGTCATCTTCAACTTCAACGTCCTCGTCTTCCATTTTACCACCAATTTTGGTTTTCTTAGTTGTAGTATCGTTACCGACAGACAAAACCCAATCTGCAAAGATCTTTTCATTTCTATTTACACTCATGTTTTCCTTCAGACAATGTACTTCACAGTCTTTCCAAAGGTAAGAACGATTGATTGATGCTAGAATTGTATCTTGCCTAGTACCTTGTGGAATCACGGGTAATATTTGTTTAAAATCACCACCTAATAGTACAGTTATACCCCCAAAAAGTTTTTCCTTAGCAACTGGATCCTTAATACCTTTAATATCTCTTAATGTATGTTCAACTGCTTCAAAAGCTAATCTGTGTGTCATTGGTGCCTCATCCCATATGATTAATGTAGTATGCTCAATAAGATCAGCCAATATTGTATGGGGTTTAATGTCACACATAGAATGTTCATGAAGTTCCAAAGGTATTTTAAATATCGAGTGTGCTGTTCTTCCATTTGGCAACAATATAGCGGCTATTCCTGATGTTGCGACTGGTAAAACAATTTGACGTTCTGACCTTAACTTTGAAATAATGGTTTTGTAAACAAATGTTTTCCCAGTTCCTCTAGGTCTGTATAGGAAAAATACTTTGCCTTCTGAGTTTTTGGTAGAAGTTAGAACTACATTATATAATTCCATTTGCTCCTTATTCAACTTCTCATACAGTTTTTGATGTTCTTTCTCCTCTTCTCCTAAATTGTAGTTCAATTCTTCTTCCCCAATGTTACTTTTCAGGGCAGTAGTTATGTTTTTATTTGGGATAGGCATTTCAAGGAAATCTTTTAAACATTTATCATTTTGCAGCAGCATTTTCTGTATTTTAATCTATGTGTATTGTTGAACTTCTGCTTCTGTTAACCTCATTTCGTTAAATTTGAATTTCATCCGTTGCATGTACGCTATATCCTCTGCCATATTTTCCTAGAAATGTTTCCATAATCCTTCTGACTTTGATACTTCACAGTAAATCAACAATGTCACAAATAGTGATCGCAATTGGTATGTTGTAGCCCAAAAAGATGCTTCTTCCATACAATCATGCCACTCTTTATCTCCATCCAACAAACCAAAAGCAAAACATGCTTCTTTAAATGTTTTATATATGACTCCCATAACTGTCCGTATGTCATCAAAACTTGTAAGCCCTTTAACATGATTTAGCATCATTCTCAAGTAATATTTCTCGCCTGCTGAAGGATGAATATTTATAATTCTACCAACATTATTCCCTTGTTGTCTTACTACCCACATTTTTGGGGATGTTATCCAGACAAAATACTTTAGAAATTGAACATATGTTAATCTTCGTGCTTGTGGATATATTTTGTTGGCATCCATCCATCCCGTAAACATGGTTGTTTGTCTTCCTGGTTTCGCAACAACTGATCTGGGGGCTTGATTTTCATGGTATACAACATTTTGCTCGCATTCTAGATGAACGAGTAGTTTTAACACTGTTGATTTTTTATAGTGTATGTCAAATGCAAATATTCTCCACGCAGCTTCGCAAGTTAAAATGTATCGACATTCTTGATATTCCTTAATTTCATCAACTTCAACCCGTTGAGTTTTCCCTTCATATTCTTTTTCTTCATAATCAATTTTTCTCTCTATAACATATGTTGCTCTATCCACGCCTTTCGAAATATACTTGAAAAAATATTTGATTGCTTTTGAACTCCTGCACCACTCGACATTTATGTGTGTTTTATATTTCTTTAACAACTGAAGATTATGCGGAATTACATGTCTATTGTTCAGTCTGATATCCCCTTTCATGACAAACTGATCATTATCTTCTCGACGCTTATAAATTATGTAACCATGTTTGTCAACAGTTGTTTGATCTACATAAACTCGAGGGTACTTTTTAGTACAACTTCTGTTTGACATGCAAGGACATTGCGGTTGGGCTAATCCGCATGGACCATGCATCATATGCTTCTTAACCAACTCATAACCCTCTTGATCGTTTTCTTTATTTGGTACTTCTGCGGATATAAACTTATCAAGTTCCTCTGAATCTGGATAGTCTGATCCTTTTTCCAACCATAGTAGTATATGAGTATGTGGAAGACTTCTTTTCTGGAACTCGATTGTGTATATTACTGCATTTACATACTAATGAATTTGAGTATTCTTTAAACAAAATTATAAATTAAATTAAATTTAGAAATTGTAATTAATCCTTACCTGCGGTTATTTGTCCAAAAAATGTTCCATCTTTTAGGTCTGAAATTAATTACTCTAACTTCATCTCGAAAACCCTTGTAGAGACATCTAGTCTATCATTGCCTAAATCATCTCCATAACTCTTTAAATGTTCTTCAATCTATGTCAATTTAGGGTTTGACGTTATGGTTATGAATAGATGAGGATTACCAAAAGACTTACATATTGACATTGTATCATGAAAAATTTCAAGCATATATCTCGGACCTCCAGTGAACGATGCTGGTATAATAATCCTTTTTCCCAAAGACTTTAAATTTGTGTCTCCTTTTCTGATTGTGTCAACAACATTTGTGTATAAGTCAGCTCGTAGTTGTTGTTGATTATCTCTGTTGAACTTAAGACGGTCCTCTTCAATAGCTGTATAAGCGTCGACAATAAATTGATGGTACAATCTACCACCTCTTATGATTGTTTTTCCTTGAGTCAGTCTTGTTTGTAGTTGATACGCGTAAAATTCACGTATTGTAAGATTTTTTCTCCTTATCTTACGTTCATGATTCTCTCGGTAGGGTATTTGGATATGAAAACCTGATTCTCCATATGGGAAAAGCAGAGGATATTGGAAATGAATGTAGTGCTAGTGTATTGTGCTAATTCTTTGTAGTTATGTTGATTTGTACTGAACAATAACATCTCGAGCTTCAGTTGTGGATTCCATGCCTCCGACAAATAAACCTGCTGTTTCATTGCCACTTGGTAAGTCATATTGATGTACAAGATGATTTTGGCCAATTAGTTGTATTTTGAATTCCTCAACCTCGCCTGACTTGTATCTATCTCTAGCTTTTCTTAATTTTTTGGCCAAAAAGTTGTTTTCATCTACCATTTTAAGTAGTTCTTCAACTATTTTTTCGTCTAACTGAGCGGACTCATTCTGCCTTTCCATTATCTGCATCCTATTTTTGATCTCGTTCTCGGTGTCAAATATGTAGAGCTGACCGAATTTTGGTTGTTCTCCTTCACATGGTAGCAATGATCCTATCTTATGGTGATTTTGTCCGTAGATCCGATAAGTGTATGAACCACTTTCTGTTGTTACTGAATGATCAATCTTTGCACCAGTTGAACTGAAAGCCAAGATTGAGTTATAAACTCTAATGTTTTCCTTGAAATGTTGGTTGTCTAACAGTTTCTTAAGCTCATCAGGCGTCTCAGGGATGCTTGGTAGAATAACTCTTCCCTTTTGACAACAAATTGTGTATAAAGACATCCCATCTCTCCCTTTTTCATTACTTTCTACATCCCAAACCAATGATTTGCAGTAATGACATTCATGTAGGGTGTAGTTTTTTTTGTTGTTGTTGTTTTTCCTGTTAATTATTATTTAAGTATCATTAAATTGAATTTTAGAATATTTAATTTCAGACTTACTTTTTGCAGATTCTGAACAAACATCTTGTGATGTTCCACCCATAACGTGAACTGTTGTCATATATTTTAAAATTAGTATTGGTTAGTAAATTAAACAGTATTTTAATATATTTTAAATTTATTGAACATTTCTTCAAACAGTCTATATATAGGTACCTCTCATTTTTTTCTGTCTTTTATTCTTTAGTATTTCTATCCGTCTCTTCCTTGCTTCCTTGTATGTCACTATATTTGTTTTATAGTTTAATATGATGTTATTATTTTATTATATTGTTATTGTAGGTAGTTTAGTTTTCAAACTTCAAAGAAAAGTATCTTGTTTACCTTCTTTTTTATTTGAAGTTGATGCTTTGAAAGGTATGTATGCTGATGTAGAATGAAGACTCATTCTATCTGTTTTATTTATATAATTTTGGAAATAGTTTATTTCAATTTTTTTTTCTTTATGTGTATTATATTATTTTACTTTTTAAAAACATTTCCAATATTTAGTATGTTTAAGTACTGAATTTGATATTTAATAGTTATTTTTAATTTAAAAATATTTCGACATATATTTTGTAGGTAGTGTATATTCATAAATAAATCCATGCGGTAGTTATTTTATTATATTGTTATTGTAGGTAGTTTAGTTTTCAAACTTCAAAGAAAAGTATCTTGTTTACCTTCTTTTTTATTTGAAGTTGATGCTTTGAAAGGTATGTATGCTGATNAAAGTATCTTGTTTACCTTCTTTTTTATTTGAAGTTGATGCTTTGAAAGGTATGTATGCTGATATAGAATGAAGACTCATTCTATCTGTTTTATTTATATAATTTTGGAAATAGTTTATTTTTTTTGTTTCTTTATGTGTATTATATTATTTTACTTTTTAAAAACATTTCCAATATTTAGTATGTTTAAGTACTGAATTTGATATTTAATAGTTATTTTTAATTTAAAAATATTTCGACATATATTTTGTAGGTAGTGTATATTCATAAATAAATCCATGCGGTAACCTGTTTTTTTTTATGTAAAAATTGTAGCCGCTTCACTCTATTTTGTTGGAAAATAATTTCATCTTCAGCCAAGTGTTTTCTTTTTTCTCGTCCCCTATCTTCCATGCTGTGTTTCGCATATTATTGAAAAAATGTTTATATTATTTATATACCATCTAATAGAACATAGTGTTAATAAACACATATTTATATTTTGTTAATTTGTTTAATAATTTTTTAGATATTTTTTCTGTTCATTAATTTTTTTTCTTTAATTTTTTTTTATAATAGAATTTGGTTTTTTTTTTTCTTTTAAAATTTACTATTACCAATAATTTATAATCGTACTGATTTAATTTTTAAAAGTTTAATTTTTTAAACACTTGTGTTGAAAAAAATATATATTTTAAATTTTTTTATTTGGTTTATTTAAAACAGAGTTCATTTCATATTGTAGAATAATATTTATTTATGTTGTAAAACACATTTACGTATTGTTAGAAATTTTGGTTAGTAAATAATTTGCTGTCATTTTATTAGCTTCTAACGAATAAGTTGTTCTTAACTGTTAATGTCTTCCCTTAGTTTATATATTTTGATTTTATTTTTTTGGTTAGTGATATTTAACGGTTTTAATTTAATTTTTTTCCTTAAATGAAAAAATAGTTTTCTTATTATGTGTTTCATATTACAAATTAATATATATTACATATATTATGGTAACTGTTGTTAATTAAACTGAATGCTGATATAAGTACTTGCAATCTATTAATATTTAAGCTATTAGTGGATGAAAAATATATATGTATATTATGTATGGAATTTTTTTATGTATTTTGAAAATGGGTAATATGTGTATTAAATATATTATTAATAAATTTAAATTACTTATTTGTGGGTTTAAACATATATAATATTATATTTTTTTATATATACTTACATATTTTTTATTTATTGTTATATTTTAAAATTATTTCCACCTGATTATATTAAATGTAAAACATAATATTAAATAATATATTTTATTTTATTTTATTTTACCCTTCAAGAATTTTAAAAATAGTCTTGTTTTTAATTTGCTGTAATCTTAATTATATTTATTAATAAATATACACGACAGAATGATGTTTATATTTTTAAAAATCCTATCAAGTAAGGTTTAATAGCGAATATTAAATTTAAATTAATAGAAACGCACATTTTTTAAAAGGTATGATGGTTCATTTGTATAACATCATGTAGTCGGTATTTGTTTTTATTTCATAGTATTAATATTTTTGTTGTTTTTATATATGTTGTCTTTTGAGTTTTTCTGTAGTTGTGTGTTTTTACTTTAAATGAAGAGATAGTGTTGAAATTCTCTTTTAGTATGATAAAGATTTTTAAACCCAATTTGTAAAATATGTAGCATAATGTTATGATTTGTTCCTCTTCGATGAAGGTAAAAAATTTGAATTATATATTATCCCGATGAATAGATTTGAAATACCTCTTAGAATTGTTTAGTGACTGTAGAAACTGGAGTGTCTCTAATTTTGTTTTTAATTTTCTTCTAAATTGTTGGTTTAAAAGGTAAGGAAGAACTTGTTTACAATGTCTGTAATGTTCTGGTTTGTTTTTTTTCTGTGGTATTTGATTGATATTTTTTAAGAGTTTAAGTTTTTGATTTTTTGTGCTTTAATTATCCATTAATTTTATGTTTCCTATTTGACTAAACAGTAATTGTAACGATTTGATGCCAATTATGTTATTGATTTGAATATTAATGACCAGATTGTCATCTAAATCACCGTTGATTGGGGAAAAACATTGAAGTTATCGAAATTGGTATCTATATTAATTTTTGAAACCTTATTTAATTATATTTTTTCAAAATAACAAAGCTGTTTTGTGTTGAATTTATGTCATTTCCAAAATGAAAACTGAAAAGACAAGACAATAATTTTCGCTTTTTACACACCCCAATAATTTGAGTCAAATCAGTGTTTTCAACTATTATATTGCAAATGAAAACTCGTGCATTAATTTGTTTCATTTATTTACTACTCTTTTATAAATCAATAATAGTCTTTTCTAAGACTTTCCAACTCTCAAACACCGTGCCTTGAAGAGCAAAAGGGTAAGCAGAAGAGTTTTCTACCATCTCCTCACCTTCATCTTCTTAAGTTATTTTTCCTCTTTAATTTTCCCGTTTTATTGCCTACATAAAATAGAAAACTTTAAACAGTTTATCCGTTTAACAACTTATAACAAGAGTTTATTTAAATTTTTTTTAAAAAAAATATATATGTTTGGTTTTTATTGTTTGTTTGGGTTTTTTTTTAGTTATGCATATTGTAATTCTTACATTGAGATTTTTACTTGTTTCGTCATAGAAAATACCTTCTCCATTTTTCGAAAACCACATAAAGGACATGTATTACGAAAACAAAATACCTTTGAAAATTGAAGATGAGTGTCGTAGATGTGGAGTTTAAATACAATATACCTTGCAAGGAAAAAGTGTATTTATTGTTATATCTTTTCAAAGTAGTGTGGAATATTAGAAGTTGAAAATGTTTTACCTCCACTGAGTTTTGGATTGACTGTTGTTACGACCATCAAAGTTTTCATTAAATCGCATGTGGCAAGATACGCTCTAAACACAGCCGCTGCATCATTCCAGAGTGTTAAATACACTATGACAGACCTGCATTTTGAACATGGTAAATGTAGTGTTTTGAATCTACATAAGTGTGCTGTCGTAAGTGAATGTAAACCCGGGAGTAGAGTGGGAGTAAATTTTCTAACCTTTCTAGCAAGAACCGTATAACTAAACGTTGTGTTGATGTTGGGTCGTTGAGGTTTGATCCTTGAACAAAACGTATTTGACCAACCACATCTGGAAATGATATATGAGTTTAAGATGATTTAGATTTATAATTTTTTAAATTATTGGAAATAAAATGTTGAGTATAACCTGGTAGTTCGAGGTTTGTGTTGGCTATAAGGTGTAGGTGATCTACACCACGTAACATGAATTCCTGTTGGGATATTGTGTTCTCCAACTCCTTATTTTTTTGAAGCTGGTGCATGCCAAGAAACGGATTCCATATGGGTGGTTAGTAATCTTATAGTGGTGTTTACTTATTCCAACTTGAAATCCTTTAAGAACATATATGCAGCCAAGACTCAGAATGCTTCTGAATTTAGGAGCAACTTCTTTTGGGATGAAACATTGGATGAGTGATGACTGTAAAGGGTAATATATTTAGTAACTTGGAATTTGGTAGTTAATTATATGTAAATGTAGATGATTGTAAATTTATACCTTTGCATCAAGAAGAATGAATACAATACCAAACGTCTAGGTGTTAGTGGATATATGTTTAGCATCCCAATATCTAAGTAGGCGACCAAATACATGTTCGGATGTGTAGCCAAGACAAAGCTCTTCGAAAGTGTGGGATGTGGTTGTTTTGACTGTTGGGAGAACATCAAATTCAGACATTATTAGATATTTAGGTTGTGTGAGAAGGAATTTTTGAAGAAAATAATAGTGGCTGATAAAGAGAGAGGTAGGGTTGTTATTAACACAAACAAGGGAAATGGGGAGTGTACTGAGGATG
>KE157000.1:50037-64773 GCA_000411055.1 Leavenworthia alabamica
GTATCTTAGGAGACCGTAGACATATCAAACCTTTGCCTATTGCGTGATCAGAATAGCCGGGATCAAACGGAAGTTTAGACGCTCGGATTTTGATTCATTAGTTTCCATAGCTGCGGAAGTAGTATGGAGAGTTTGCTTTGTTTGAGTCTGATGTGGTTTAACAACACACTTGAATAGTAGTTCGATTCTGTAAAACCTATATCCTTGTCCCTAGTTACCTAGTGTCTTCTTAATTTGTCTTTAAATTCTCTGTTATTTGCAATTTGATTTGATGCAGAACACAAACATCTCTTTCACTCTGTTTTAGCTTAGTTCTTAAACCTTGAAGTCATTGTGTAGCTCTTGGTTGTCTGTGGATTCGATACCCTATATACTACTGTAGTCTGTGCACTTGCAGTAATACTTAGGATTAAAACCTGAGCACATCATAGGGTAATTATTTACTATGTTTTGATATTTTTGCTTGGAGTGGCAATTATTTATCATGTTTTGATACTTTTTCCTGAACAGTCTTGGGTTGTGGAAAGAAATCAGAACTCAGAGAATGAGTATCCAAGTGTTAGAGTTGTTCAGAAAAATGAAGAAAAGAAAAGAGAAGAGAAATGAAAAGAAAAAAGACAAGAGAAAGGGAAAAAAAGCCAAAGATACATTTAAAGATTACTTGTCTAGTGATGTTAATAGTTTATCTAGTAGTGTTATTCTAATATAATAACACTTTAAACAATTTAAATTTAAATATTTTAAGTTGTTACTATGGATGAGAAGCTGTTAGATAATGTTGAGAAAAAAGAACTGCCGAAGGTGTGTTTAAAAGATTAATTGGTTGGTCAATTCAGTTTAGTCGAAATTGTATTGTTTAACATGTTAGTGTTTGAATACTATAGGCTGTAATAGTAGAAGAGAAGCAGTCATATCAAATTGTCAAGAAAGTTGTGCCTAAGGTTGTAATCAAGCAAGAGAAGCCAGAAAAAGTAAAAGAGAAGAAACATGAGTCATCTAAGTCGTCTGAATCTACTTGGTCTAACCCACAGTAAAATAAGCGATGAAGACAATGGGTAAAGCTTTAGACAGTTTGGTTCAGCTGACAACAAACTTGGATGGTGTAACTCCAAAAAAGAAGTGTCCTAGCAAGTTGGCTGAATCACAGAAGTTTCTATTTGTAGGTAACTCTACTGTCAAGAGAATAATGAAAGGTGTTACTGTGTCTCCTGTTCAGAATGATCCATTTGAATCTGTTGCACTATCTGTTGGTCTATATGAAAATTTGTTAGAGTACTTGAAGACAGAGAAAAGAGAATTTGTCATACGCTTCTACCTGAGACTAATTCTCCGTAGGGATGAGTTGATATCTCATGATTTCTGATGGCTAGTTAGTGGGGTAAGAATACTTTATAAATATGCACTCATCTTTGTTTGTATGTGTCTAATAGTTAAAATTTTTATTTGCAGGACATTGTTGTAGCAATGACAATGTTGAAAAAAAGGCTTCATCGACAACCATCTCCATTTTGCAGTGAACGCATCCAATTCTTAGATGCGTTTTTTGTAACTCAAATGGTGATAGACCACAAAGAATATGTTGTAGACAGTAAGAAATTTGTTTTCAAGAAGATTTACAGTAAGTATTTCCACGGTCTTGAACATGTAGTCACAAATAGGAAGTGGGTGAAGGACATAGATCACTTGTAGGCATGCTGGTTTGTGTATGGTAATCACTGGATAGCAGTAGATGTTGATTTTGTCAGGAAGTGTATATTTGTTTATAATAGCATCCCAAGGAAGGATGACAAAGAGTTGATCAATGACTGCCGTGCTTTAAGGAAAATTATCCCAACCATACTAGGTCAGTACATCCCAATCACGGAACGTCCTAAAAGCTTCAAAATGATGGATATTAAGAGGGTGTCACACAATGTACCCATCAATGAAAACCCTGGAGATTGTGGTATTTACGCTATTAAATATATAGAGTGTTTAGCATTAAGATTAACATTCAAGGGACTAAGTGATAGGATTGTTCATGCCCTCCGGATTAGGCTAGCTTCAGAGATATTTGCTGAAGTACATGATCAGGTGACTGATGTCCTTTTTGATGAGGATTCTCGACGTATTGATTTGATGCCAACCCTTGTGGATGAAGAGATTTCAGTACTAGACGTGCTAATTCATTTTGTGGTTTGTAGTCGTTTATGCGATATATTACCTAGTTTGACTTATTATGTATTGTCCTCCTAGATATATGACCTTGTATGTCTTATTACGACTTATTACCTAGTTTGACTTATTATGCATTGTCCTACTAGATATGTCTTATTATGACTCGTACAGTAAATGTGACTTATTATGACTTATAATATGACACCAAATGACAATACCAAACAAAAAAACACACAACACCAAATGACAATATCGTTAAACAACCCACATTATCTTTAAAACAAAAACCTAAAAAGTACATGTTTTACGATTATGCCCAGATACATTACAATTTCCACAAGTATGTTGCTTCATTGTTTTTTCTTTTCCATAACAACCTCTAAAGTTGAATGTATTCTGGAATTTTAGGTCTGTCTGGTTGTTGTCGAATCAGAGGGGGATGACAAACTTCTGTTGCTACAACTTCTGGTATCGCCATATTAAAATCTTTTGGCAAAATTGTGTGTCCATAGGTGCTCTGCAAATAACTCTTATGGTAATATTGATGACACATTAGAATTGATGATCTTTTTCTCTTTTCACATGCTGCAATTGCATGAGCACATGGATTTTTTTCCAGGTCAAACCTACGACATGTACACTTTTTATCTGTTAAATTAACGACATGCTGAGTTGATCCGCTTGTTACTTGTGACTGATGCGAGTCAATATCTTGAACAGTATAAATTCTAGAATACTCAATACGACTCTGAAAACAATAACATATAGTAAACACATAACCAATAAATTCTTTTTTACTAAATAGTAAACACATAATTACCTCTAACATTTTTTCCACATCACGTGTAAGATATGATTTCATTTTTAAAGCATCATTCCTTCGATCAGAGAACCATCTTGTCATCATCGACATGATTGAATCTAACAACTGTACAATAGGCAAACTCCTAGAATGCCATAAAACATTATTTATCGATTCAACAATGTTGCTCGTAATAATGTTGTACCTATCACCTGGAAAATGTACACGTGTCCATTGTCTCACATCAGCTCTTTGCAGATAATTATGAAGCGCAGGATTCAAAATCTGAATCTGATCAAATGTCATCTGAAAATCAATAAGAGTAAAAGCATTGGCGGCCTTCTTAACCAACCCAAAGGATTCACGCCTTTTAAAACGAACCAGTATATTCTTGTAAAGATGATAAGTTCATATCCCACGCCTTGACAATGGATATACTGTATTTATTGCTTTTCCAATGGACATGTGTCTATCTAAGATAATCGAGATTTTCCTATCATCTGGAATAACATGACTTAGTTGCTTGAAAAACCATTCCCATGATTCATCATTTTCAGTATCAACTACATCATAAGTTATAGGAAAAATTTGAAAATTACCATATTGAGCTGTCGCCGTAAGAAGTGTACCTTTATGCTTTCCTTTCAAGATAGTACCATCAACGACCACAACTTTCCGCATATAAGGAAATCCGTTAATACTCGCGCCAAATGCTAAAAAATAAATACTTGAATCTCTGTTGTTCATCAACCTTAAGTCATGTAAATGTCCCAGGATTGACTCTTGTAATCATATATAAATAAGTAGGTAACCCTTCCAATAGTCCATCTGGAAAATAGTCCATCTGGAAAATAAGAAACTTAAGTATACCAACATTTGAAATATAAACATGCAAAAGTGTATCAATACCTTTATTTGAAATCGTTTTCTCATAGCCTCAGCAACATGCATCAGTCTAACGGTAGGTCCGATGCCACCAACAAAATCTTTGTACAACATTCCAAGTATTTGTGGAGTGGTGTTTCTTGATGAGCCTGATCGGATAGTAATTGAGCATGTATGATCAGGTACATAGGTACGTACACGAAATGTGACATTATAACCGACGGGTGCTGCTCTTAACTTCCACGAACATCCATCTACCCAACACTTGACAACTAATAGTTCAGGTGTAGAGTATTCAACACGATAGTCTAACTTCTGTATGACTGTTAAAATTTTTAATCTTGTCTCCAACTGTTCTTTTGTTGCAAAACATTGACCGATAGACAAATTCAAGGAAGACAATTCTAAATTAACACATTCAGAATACTCATTGTGTTGACTAACATAAACAGTGGAACTAATGTCTTTCTTAGTGTCATTTACCTTTTTCTCTTCTTGTTGCATCCCAAACTTGGAAAAATTCTCGTCATCTGAATCAGTTCCATCAGAGTCATCACAATAATCAAATCTTAGTTCTTCGTCATCTTTGTCATTCTCATCAGATATATTTTCGAAATTAACTTCGTCTGCTTCATAAGACATCTTATGTTTGTTTTCTGCATTAGAACACCCTACATGATCACTATCTTCATGTTTTATTTTCACTTCGACACATACTCTGATTACACCAGATATTGGTTCATTCATAAAAACTTTGAATTGACGGTTGTTACCAATAACAACAGGAGGTGTTTCTGGTGGCAAATTTTGTAAGATTTTCTAAGACAACATATAACTCAAAGTAATTTCACATGTTTTCTCATCCAATCCAAAATCTTCATAAATCAATCTAACAAAAGCTTCATAACTGGTATTTGAATTACCATGAAGAACACGGCTACCTCTGTTGCCAACTTCAAATAAACATCTATTATTTTGGAATATCACCATATAGGTTTATGATTTTACAAAAAATTTGTATGTAATATCATAGAAAAGAAGGAAAAAAACGAAAAAGACGACAATGGAGGCTACAGTAAAACCCTAAAAACATATAGAAACATAGGATATTTTTTTGAAAACATTCCATAACCGCCGCCCAAAAAAATTGGAAAGTTCGATATAAATCTGCTGTAACATTTACACATATCTTGGGTATTTAATCTGCAACAACAAAAGGTGAACAAATATGCGATAATAAAATCTGTAACAACTAAAAAATTAGATTGGTAAGAAATTTACTCAATGTAACACTAAAAAATCAGTAAAAATATATCTGCGATAACCTAATTTTTTGGCGTTTTTAAAGACCAAAATCTTCCCTCAATATCTACAAATATGCGGTAACTAAAAAATTATTTTAGTAATTAATCTTTGGTATTTTTAACGACATATTTTACAAATCTGCAACAACTATTTTTTAAAACCTGTAGTGGAAAAATAAATCTACGAAACATATCTGCGGCAATAAAAAATCTGCGATTCAAAACCTGAAAAATTTCTTTAAAAATATTAACTCTGCAGCCTCTACGTCAACGCTAAACAAAAGTCTACTGTAAAAAAATTTGCAGGACGTAGTAAAATCTGCTATCACATTTTCCTAAAACTCTGCGGTAAACAAACTAATCTGCGAAATATATCTGCAGATATGAAATAAATATGCAAAATATATCTGCGGATATGAAATAAATCTGCGAAATATATCTACGGATATGAAATAAATCTATCAAACACTAAACTCTGCGACTACATGAATCGCAGATTTACATTGCAGATTTATTTTTCATTAATGGCATTTTCGTAAATATTCTATTTTTTTAATTAAAAAATTAGAAATTCTATTTTTAAAATATTTTCATAAATATTTTGTGGGAATCATGTGGCATAATGGTTATCACTTCTGAATTCATCACACATGTATGGGATTCGAACTCAGCACCCCACGTTGTGAATGGGAATATTAAAACCACTAGGACAAGAGAGAAAAAAATAGATATTTTCATTAATGACATTTTTGTAAATATTTTTTTTTTACTCTTCACCTTAAGGGTATTATTGTGATATAAAATAACTCAATTAAGCTTAATCTTTAGTATGTTAAACTAGCAATTAACTCTAAAATTAAGATTATATTAGTTATTCTCCCTATATTTTATTTATTATTCATCTCTAAAAATTAATCACCGAACATTTTTTTATCTCTAGGATTTATTCTTTAATTACACAAGCCACACATCACTAATCGAAATAATATGAAGATTTCTTTACATATAATTGCTGGAAGATGTTTAAGATCGAATTCAAATCCACAATTTCTGACAAGTGTTATTGAGAAACATGACGACGCCTTTAGATCCAAGAGAATACTAGAACCGTATATAAAAACTACGACAAACCAAAGAAGTCATAAGATGTGATGACTGAAAATATTAAATGACAACAAATGTATAAAGATCTAGCGATCAATAAAATCTGTCATATTCTCGTGGTAGATATTTTAAGCATATGTTAATTACGATAAAAATTAAAAAATAGTAATTTTATAAATGATAATTTTTTTTATTCATGATCTATTTTTAAAGTGTATTGTAAAGAATATATAATTTTATATACTAAACTATAAAGTTGGTTTAATATATTATTACATATAAAAATATAAAACAAGTATAATACAATATATTATAAAATAAATAAATTAAATAAATTAAAATATTAGTTGATAATAATATTAATCTGTAAACAATATTCCAACCGGAAACCGGATTAACTCCTAATTGATAAATAAAGAAGAAACTTAAATCCATAGACTGATTGACACGTGTATATTGCCATCGTCTATTTTAATCATATTTTTGGACAAAAAACCTTAAATAATATTATATTTTAAACGATAACACGAAACTGATAAACTAAAATAAAGTAAACTAAGATGTTGGGAACAAGGTGAACTTTAAGGTTTATGTCTGTAATTACACTCGTAGGCTTTACACAATTCGACTTAAGGTTCATTTGCTTGTCAACAGAGGCTACGTACCTGCAATTGCAATTTGCAATTTGAAAAATAGAAAACTTATAAACTCAGAACAACATTAAACCATCTATAAGGAGATATATTTAAGCTTGTAGCTATCACAAAAATCTTACAAAATCAAAACTACACTAGGATTGGATCAAGACTTGCACACACAAAACTGACCATAATTTAAGCAAGCTCAGATTGTAATGACCAAGGACACAACCAAAAGTACTCCCGCCATGTCTCATCAATAACAGTTGTACACTAACCTGAACCAACATAGTTTTAGAAGGTCAGAAAAGTGCCTTTTTATTTCAAGGATGGAGCATATGGTGCTGGGCATGGAGAGATGGTTGTATCAGGCAACTGGTTTAACAAATCTATCGTTGCCGTAAGGCATGCAACTAGCATTTTCTTTTCCAATTGGACAAGCCTGGTTGCAACTCGCTTTCTAGGACTTAAACTAGGATCTGCCAACTACATTGAGCAGGAAGGAATCTTATTAATATCATGCAGTAAACAAAAAAAATTGATATGTAGCAATAACAAAGTCTACCGACATACCAACGCGTCATCTTCTTTCGGAGTAGTAGGGTAGCCAGACAAGCGTCTCATGAAGTAATCAGCAAGCTGACCTAGTACTGCTCTTTCCATGCAAGGGCTTATCTATAAAGAGACTACAAGTTAAACCTTTACATGCGTGTACACAGCTCGATGTGTAGAAGTAACATTGGAGGCCTCACAGGTAAGGACTTAGCATTTGATAAAAACAAGGAAATTTTAAAAGATTGCTTAGACAAGAGGTTTGTGAGGTCACTCATCCTCTACTTACTGGACAAACTGGGCCTTGAGACGAAATAACTGATTGCATTTCAGAAGGATCGGACATGTAACCCAACCGCAGGTAGGGAAGCATGTCTTGAATAGCTTCTCTTTCTTTCCCCACACGAACCTGAGGTGGATACACAACCAAAATTGCCAAAACATCTCAAAGTAGACTTGTTGAAATGGGAAATTCACAAGTTCATACCTGAAAAGTTTGTTGGGATAATTTTCCATTCCTTTGAGCAACCATTCTCTTGTCCTGGTACTGAGGATCATCAGTGTTCAACGCTGCCTGAAACGCATAAAACATGAATACAGTGAGAAATTTACATGGACATTGGACACTAGAATTTACAGTAAAGCAACGAGGTTTCATAATTACCTCAACTATTATTCTATCGTAAGGGTTATCTTCATCAACGAATCCATAGTTCAGAAGCAATTTCGCATTAGGTTGTGGCCCACACCTTATTCAATAGGAGAAAACGCAAAAGTATGAAAGATAAATCTGAAATAGAAAGCAAGCGTTTAGAAGCTATTTGGCTCACAGACGCACCAGACAACTATAGGATCCCCAGCCTTATAAGGCCTATCTACCACGAGTTCAACAGCACCATCAACAGCAGTAACAATTGCCTTGCAATTGGAACAGTAGGCCAATAAGGGAGGACCAAGAGGAACCAATGCAAACCGACGAGCCAAACTGACATTCTGAGTACAGGAAGGAGCATAACAAATCAAAATTAAAAGAACAAACAAGCAATTCCTGACTAGTTTATGTGTCGAGTGCGAAGTGGGAAATCCAAAAACAATGAAAATTACTTGTAAATGCACTACACAGGACTGAATGGCAGCAAATGCCTGTTTGAAGATCTCAAATGAAAAAGCTTCAGTTGGTATGTCAAAAGGGTATTGCTGCAAAAACAAAATCGATGTAAGTCCACTTTCGCTGTTTAGCATATGTTAGAAGGAAAAAAAAGAAGCTGAAGTCTTAGGTAGCAAATATAGTGATTAAACACCTGAAACAAAGATCCAGCCATAAACCAGACAGTGTCAAGCTCCATATATTCTCTTTTGATCCCCTCAGCCCTCTCAAGAACTTCAGCCTAGACCATGTTAAAGAAGATAAACACTAAGAAGTAAAAACCCACCAGACTAGTTCATCATCACATGTCATGGATATACTAACGCAATACCTTGGTCGGACTGCCAGTTAAGTAATCTAACTCAGCCTCTGACCAAAGTAATGGAGATTCCGCATCTAACTGACCTCTTCCTCTTTGACGATCAAGCTCTTTGATATAGGGATACCAAACTGATTTCTTCCCTTGTTTCTTCTCATACATCAAATATAAAGCTAAGCAAGCCAGTTCTGACAATTTGTTCGTCGTCAACAGTTCAGCTGTATGAATAAATGGAACATCAAAGCTTCAGATAAAAATCAAGACTAATCTAGGCATGATTGAAAACGAAGCTTAATAGAGATGACTCATACCAATAGTCTCGTTTCCCAAGACTCTTTCAAGTGTGACCACTAATGAATTGGGAACTGAAAACGCCACATCACCTTTCTGCAACAACAACAAAAAATGTATAAAAGCAAAAGCCTCGATAAAGAATTGTATAAAAGCAAATAAAAAACTGCTGAAATGCTAAGTCAAAACACCTGAAGATCTTCACTAGCAGCAACATAATGTATGGGTTTATGCTTCTGATCATGAGCTGGTCTCTCCTTGAGTAGAACCTTGCAAGGTGGTAAACCATTTTTCTCCATCCACAACTTCAAATCATAGGAGTCATCTCCTTCCTTCCTGCTCGATACTTTGCTATGCTTCTCGTCTTCCTTAGGTGAACCGCCAGCGATTAAAGTATCTGAGTTCGATGGTGAAACGAAAATGCTCATCTGATGAACTGATCGTGATGAAGAGCTCAGATTAGTGTTCCTCCAACGAGAAAGTGAAGAAACCCTAGAAAGTGGGAAAGAACAAATTGGAAGAGAGATGCATTTGGTATGGAAACAGTTGATAACCCCTTCCATCGGAATAAGCACAATTCCCCTAAATCTTTCAAAACGCAGTGAATCTCCAGCGGCGATTCTGAGGATTCTTACTTTGTTTTTTGCGTTCTATCAGATTCTTTTTTCCATTGAGAGGATAAGGGAGGGAAGTCAGATTAAAAACCAAGTGGAGAAGACGCGACATAAAATATGAGTAAATTAAAATAAAAATCTACGTGGCGCTTAGAGAGACCGGAATGGGCCAGAAACTAAGCCCAAATGAGAACGAGACGGACTTTTAAATTGACCGGAGGATGCACTGTGCGTGGGTTAGGCAGGATTTGCAGGTCCAGAAATGATATTTTCTCTACTGACTGGCCATTGTCAGGGAAAAAAATATATGAAACTTTAGACAAACGAAAATGAACAAAGAAAAAAGAAACATTCTTCAGATACACAACTACAATTGTTTTAACCAAGTTTTGATCCTTTTGGTGATTCTGCTGTTTACATGGAGAACTTTTGAGGGACAGTATCAAAATCGTCTCCAAAGTCATACCTTTGTCTTTCTTTTCCAACCTGACAAAAAAAGTTGTAAACGTTTAGTACGAGAAACACAAGTCCGCGGACAAAAAAAGTCTATGGAACATGGCACTAAGTTACCTTTCCCAAGTATAAAGGGTCACATGATAAGCTCTCATCCATGGCTAACAGATTCTTCGACAGCCCAATAGTCCTAAAAGTCATATAAAACACAAAGCTTGTGTGATGGTGGTGCTTATGAGCTTCAACTTTCAAGCCATGTTCCTCAAAGTAACATATCAAAACACTTGGGTCCTGTCACAAATAGAATTTGGCTACATAGATCAATAGACATACCTTTGTATAACAGAATCCATAATCTCAATCATCTCACTAGTTTTGTACTGCTCAGGGTCCTCCAAGAATCTGACCATTCCGTCTTTCTGGTTGATAAGAGCATGTATCTGACCATCCTGAATCTGCAGGTTTGGAAAGAATATAGATCTTTTCCAATATACCATTTAATGTAATAAAACTAGATTCCAAAGATCAAGTGTGTGACACCGTACCATCTGAAGCACATGCATTTCCGCCTCCTTTGCATTAGCAAGCTGAACCATGTTGGCTATATCTTGAAGCGACAGTGTCAAGTACTTTTGAGTCAATCTCAGAATGTTACGCTTGGAGAGGGATGAAACTGCTTGCTTAACCAATCCAACGTTATTGTCCTGCAAAATAGCACTTCATGCAAGTTATAGGGGTCACAAATATCAATATAGGTACATAAACTATGGCGAGTGTTAGGTAATTTTACCTTTTTAAACTGTTCGATGTTGGCTAGAGCCAATGCCTCCAGTTCACTGATCTTCCCTTCGTTGTAACAATTACCTAGTTCAGTGTAAGCCTGAGAAAACGAGGAATGATAAAATCAAAAGCCTATAATGATCTAGCTGGTACAGAGTAAAGAGCAACTGGAATCGACTGAAGTGAAAAAAGACCAGCCTCCATTCAAAAATGAAAAATACAACTCATAGATACAGTTCAAACTTACTACGCATTGGCTCTTGATGTTCCTCTGAAATGCTGTGCAAGCACACTTGGGTAGACTGCAACTAAACTGCATAAGTACAAGTCATACAAGGTTATAAGAATAATAACATCACAAGACAAACCAACTGTTGAAGAGAAAATCAGGCGCATGGCTTAAATTAGTGAAACCAATACTACTCAAAACATCTAATGGATTCAAACTCATGCAATATGGTCGACCCCACGATGGAATACTAGATAAACAAAAATTAAAGAACACAGCCTTACCTGCCCATTGTGAATGAGAGACACCACAATATACTTTTTATACGCCTCAATGGCTATGGCACTGAGAATATGCATAGGAGCAGTAATAACCTGATACAAGTACTTGGATCGAATTAAAACTAAAACAAAACACCTTGATGGCTAAAAAGCATGTAACAAGGTAAATAGAATGCCTAACATTGTAGAAAAGCTCCAAAGCTTTCTGAAATTTCTTCCGTCCAATACATATCATTCCCCTGTCAAACATGCAGGGACCAAGAATGAAAATCTTAAAATGCTATAACATAAACTCAAATGGATGGATTAAAGCTTTGATTCAACCATTGTTCAAAGCAAAAAAAAAACAGATAGAAATGAGGAAAACTTTCTTACCCATAATAGCAATAGAGAAAAAAGTCTTTTGGTTGGTCAACTTCCAAGATATCATCACTAAGAATGGAAAAACCAGTTTTGTACCACTTCGCTAGCAAACATAGTTGAAGAAAATCTGGATGCAATGCAGTCAAACGTTTAGTAGAGACCTGAAGCTTATGAATAGCTGTCAACAGAGGTGATATCCCTCGCAGCGGATCTTCGAGCTGCATAACATGTTCTTTCAATCTCTTACAAAGAGATACAACTGCAAAAACCAAAATAATAAACATCATCATCATATCTTTAAAGATAAGAACACATAGAGACGAGAAACAGTTAAAGGTCCCATCAAATGTCAAGTGATTACATTTATCGCTAGCTAAACGAATCTGACCAGCGTCACAAGAATTGATGAACTGTGTAATTTTAGGAACCTCGGCGGAAGCTTTGTCCTTAGACACTGGACCAGAAGTAAAAGCCTCACTGCAACAATCAAACAATATAAAATATTAAAATCAGAATCCAAAACCTCAAGTTCCAGTAGCTTAAAATCATCATCAATCAATCTCACAGTATAAATAAAAGAGCAATGAGAACCCAATCGAGAAAGAGATATGAGAAATTCAAACATCTCAAAGTAGAATAAGCAAACTCACAGGAGATAAAGATAACCGAGGGAATGCTTCGAGGGATCGAGCTGATCAAGAATAGAGATATTAAAATCCTCGTTAGCTCGGAGCGAGTCCTCAGCTCCTCTAAGAAGATCATGGAGTGCAGATAAATCCCCAGAACTAGATGATAAACCCTGGATTGACGCAATCACAGCCTCCACCGAGTTCAATACTCCGGTCATTATAGAATATTCAGTCGAAAACAAAAACCCTAATCGATCAATCGCCTTTTTCTACCTCTCAAATTTATTTCTCACTCTTGGTTAGTTATTATCTCTGGATCTTCTTCTAAGAGAGATAGATACATCAACACAATACATATCTACGGACCTTCCGAACCATCCAGAGGTTCTGTGCATAACTAAACCGATAATCAATAGCCTCGGTTAGGGCTGGGCAAAAAAACCTACCCGAGCAAGAATAACCGAACCCGACCCGAAAAGNTAGTGTTTTCTTTAATCTGTTTTAAAACCTTTGTTAATTCTGAATTTTGATTTGATGCAGAACACAATCATCTCTTTTACTTTGTTTTAGCTTAGATCTTGGACTCAACAATCATTGTGTAGCCTTGGTTCTCTGTGGATTCGATACCCTATGTACTACTGTTAGGCTGTGCACTTGCAGTATCTCTTTGGATTAAAACCTGAGCACATCATTAGTATGGATGAGAAGATGTCAGATAATGTTGAGAAAAAAGAAATGTCCAAGTACATTACAATTTCCACAAGTATGTTGCTTCCTTGGTTTTTTTTTTCTATAGCAACCTATAAAGCTGAATGAATTCTGGAATTTTTAGGCTTTCATGGTTGTTGTCGAATCAGAGGGGGATGACAAACTTCTCTTGCTACAGCTTCTGGTATCGCCATATTAAAATCTCTTGGTAAAATTGTGTGTCCATAGGTGCTGTGCAAATAACTCTTATGGTAATATTGATGACACATTAGAATTGCTGATCTTTTTCTCTTCTCAGATGCTCCAGTTGCATGAGAACATGGAATTTTTTCCAGGTCAAACCTATGACATGTACACTTTTTATCTGTTAAATTACCGACATGCTGAGTTGATCCGCTTATTACTTGTGAGTGATGCGCGTCAATATCTTGAACAGTGTAAATTCTAGAATACTCAATAAGGCTCTGAAAAAAATAATATATAGTAAGCACATAACCAATAAATTCTCTTTCTACTAAATAGTAAACACATAAACAATTACCTCTAAAATTTTTTTCACAGCATGTGTAAGACATGATTTCATTTTTAAAGCATCATTCTTTCGATCAGAGAACCATCTTGTCATCATCGACATGATTGAATCTAACAACTGTACAATAGGCAAACTCCTAAAATGCGATAAAACATTATTTATCGATTCAGCAATGTTGCTCGTAATAATGTTGTACCTATCACCTGGGGAAATGTACACGTGTCCATTGTCTCACATCAGCTCTTTGCAGATAATTATGAAGCGCATGATTCAAAATCTGAATCTGATCAAATGTCATCTGAAAATCAATAAGAGTAAAAGCACTTGCGGCCTTCTTAACCAACCCAAACGATTCACGTCCTTTAAAACGAACCAGTATATTCTTGTAAAGATGATAAGTGCATATACCACGACTTGACAACGGATATACTGTATTTATTGTTTTTCCAATGGACCTGTGTCTATCTGAGATAATCGCGAGTTTTTTATCATCTGGAATAACATGACTTAGTTGCTTAAAAAACCATTCCCATGATTCATCATTTTCAATATCAACTACAGCAAAAGAAATAGGAAAAATTTGAAAATTACCATCTTGAGCTGTCGCCGTAAGAAGTGTACCTTTATATTTTCCTTTCAAGAAAGTACCATCAACGACCACAACTTTCCGCATATAAGAAAATCCGTTAATACTCGCGCCAAATGCTAAAAATAAATACTTGAATCTCTGTTGTTCATCAACCTCAAGTCGTGTAAATGTCCTAAGATTAGCTCTTCTAATCATATATAAATAAGTAGGTAGTTGTTCGTACCCCCTTTCTGCAGTACCTATAACTAATTCCCGTGCGTACTTTAGGGTGCGGTAACCCTTCCAATAATCCATCTGGAAAAAAAGAAACTTAAGTATACTGACACTTGAAATATAAACATGCAAAAGTGTATCAATAC